>SJYQ01001892.1:308747-318810 GCA_006410935.1 Redunca redunca | reverse complement strand
GTCTTTCCCATTCTGTTGTTTTCCTCTATTTCTTTGCATTGATCGCTGAAGAAGGCTTTCTTATCTCTTCTTGCTATTCTCTGGAACTCTGCATTCAGATGCTTATATCTTTCCTTTTCTCCTTTGTTTTTCACCTCTTCTTTTCACAGCTATTTGTAAGGCCTCCCCAGACAGCCATTTTGTTTTTTTGCATTTCTTTTTCATGGGGATGGTCTTGATCCCTGTCTCCTGTACAATGTCACAAACCTCATTCCTGTGTCAATTAGGTAAGCACTTATTTACCCTTAGATGCTTGGGGACTTCTTGTTCACATTTAAATCAGTTTGAGAGCTAATTTATGTACCTCTCTTATTGATAACCAAACTTGCTGCATATGCAGTGTTTTGTTTTTTGAAATATCAATTTTATATCCTATATGACTTCACTAGTCTTGTGTGATTTTTTCCATTGGATAAAACAAACTTTATTCATTTATTGCCTAAGCTTTTTCTGACATTCATTCTAAAACGCCTCCACCAAGTGTCACTGTCAGAGTGAAATGAATGCTAAATGAATGCTTAACATAGAGAGGTCAGGGTCTGGGAAAATATTCTACCTTTACATCACAATCAAAAATAAAAGTAAATGATACAACTAAAAGTGAATAAAAATAAACTAACCTATGAAAATAATAGTAGAAAATGGAGGAGTCTATATTATACACTTAGGGGTGGAAAGGACATTCTATGAATCATTCAAAATCCAGAATCAGCAGCCTAAAATATTGACAGATAACCACAAATCATTTTAAGGATTCAGTTCTGTTCAGTTTAATCGTTCAGTCATGTCTGACTCTTTGTGTCCCCATGAATTGCAGCACGCCAGGCCTCCCTGTCCATCACCAACTTCTG
This sequence comes from Redunca redunca, assembly GCA_006410935.1. Classification (NCBI taxonomy): domain Eukaryota; kingdom Metazoa; phylum Chordata; class Mammalia; order Artiodactyla; family Bovidae; genus Redunca; species Redunca redunca. The sequence goes on along the minus strand of SJYQ01001892.1, from coordinate 317,920 downwards.
GAGTTCACTCAGACTCACATCCATCGAGTCAGTGATGCCATCCAGCCATCTCATCCTCTGTCGTTCCCTTCTCCTCCTGCCCCCAGTCCCTCCTAGCATCAGGATCTTTTCCAATGAGTCAACACTTCACATAAGGTGGCTAAAGTACTGGAGTTTCAGCTTTAGCATCATTCCTTCCAGGACTGAACTCATTTAGAATGGACTGGTTGGATCTCCTTGCAGTCCAAGGGACTCTCAAGAGTCTTTTCCAACACTACAGTTCAAAAGCATCAATTCTTCAGTGCTCAGCTTTCTTTACAGTCCAACCCTCACATCCATAGATGACCACTGGAAAAACAATAGCCTTGACTAGACGGACTTTTGTTGGCAAAGTAATGTCTCTGCTTTTGAATATGCTGTCTAGGTTGGTCATAACTTTCCTTCCAAGGAGTAAGTGTTTTTTAATTTCATGGCTGCAATCACCATCTGCAGTGATTTTGGAGCCCAAAAAAAGTCTGACACTGTTTCCACTGTTTCCCATCTATTTCCCATGAAGTGATGGGCCCAGATGCCATGATCTTCGTTTTCTGAATGTTGAGCTTTAAGCCAACTTTTTTACTCTCCTCTTTCACTTTTATCAAGAGGCTTTTTAGTTCCTCTTCACTTTTTGCTGTAAGGGTGGTGTTATCTGCATATCTGAGGTTCTTGATATTTCTCCCAGCAATCTTGATTCCAGCTTGTGCTTCTTCCAGCCCAGTGTTTCTCATGATGTACTCTGCATATAAGTTTAATAAGCAGGGTGACAATATACAGCCCTGATGTACTCCTTTTCCTATTTGAAACCAGTCTATTGTTTCATATCCAGTTCTAACTGTTGCTTCCTGACCTGCATACATGTTTCTCAAGAGGCAGGTCAGGTGGATTAAACAGTAATATATTAACATGATTCAAAGTAATTTCCAAATCTTTATGAAATATGCCCCTACAAAGCAAGCATTAAGAAAAAACCTAATATAAAAACATGAGCTGGTATCTTCTCGATGTTGTATGTTTTTCTTCCTTTTAGGAGTTCACACTCTAATGGTAGAAAAATGGCTTCTTGGAACAATGTCACAACAGGCACTAATTGCAGCATTGGACAGACACCTTCATTCTACCTTTCTGGGATTCCTGGCTACGAAGATGTTCAACACTTTTTTTCCATCCCCTTCTGTATGTTCTATCTGATTGGAATAGTGGGCAACTGTACAGTTCTTCACATCATCCACATTGACAAGAGTCTCCATGAGCCCATGTATTACTTCCTGGCCATGCTGTCCCTCACGGACATGGGCATGTCCATCTCCACCCTGCCCACAGTACTGAGAACCTTCTGGTTTGATGCTAAAGAGATTGAGATGAATACTTGTGTAGCTCAGATGTATTTTATTCACACTTTTTCTCTAATGGAATCAGCTGTGCTCCTAGCCATGGCTTTTGACCGCTATGTTGCCATCTGTGATCCTCTGAGGTATTCCAGCAAACTTACCCCACAACGCATTGTCTATATAAGGGTCTTCATCATAATCAGATGCTCCACTGTCCTCCCTGTTGTTCTTGTTCGTATCCCCAGATTTTCTTTCTGTCACTCCCATGTTCTCTCCCACTCCTTCTGCTTACATCAAGATGTCATCCTATTGGCCTGTTCTGACATCTCGTTCAATGTTTTGTATGGCTTGTTTGTTGTTGCATTTTATTGGGGTGTAGATTCTCTAGGAATCTTTTTATCTTATACTTTCATCCTCCGCTCTGTGTTGCGCATTGCATCCCGGGGAGGGAAACTCAAAGCCCTCAGTACATGTGTCTCCCATATTTGTGCTGTGCTCATTCTATATGTGCCAATGATAGGGTTGTCCTTAGTGCATCGTTTTGCAAAACATTCCTCTCCCATTATTCATATTATCATGGCAGATATTTACCTGTTAGTTCCACCAGTTCTCAACCCAATTATTTATAGCATCAAGACAAAGCAGATTCGCCAAGGCTTCCTAGGGATATTATTATCCAAAAGGATACAGCTTGCTCACACTTAGATTCTCTGATATTTCAACTTTTGCATCCCTTGCCTTCATCCTAAAGATTAACCTGTTAGAAATTCTTGGACACATTTGGTATATAATAATTCTATGATAGCTCACAAATTGTACATATCCCTTCAAGAAAAACATTTCAGTTTCTATCATATTTCCTAGCTTTAAAGCATCTAAAAACCCTTGTGTCAGGAGAATTAGTAAGTGGGGATAATTTCATTCAAATATTTTACAGAGATATTTTCCATTGAAGGGAAGTCGAATTTTCTATGTTATAACTAAAATGGAGAAATTCACTGAACAACTCAATGGTAAAAGACATAATACACAGCAGAATTGATATTGATAACTCATTACATTTTCTTTCATTATGTCAAAGTAGACTTCACATTCCATATTTTGAGTCAAATTGTAAGCAAGTGGATGTTTAAATTTAGAGATGGAATAAATGAAACTATTGCATTTCTTTATTTCCTTTACTTCTATTGAAATGATTGTCAGAAAAAAATCTGGCCAATGAATAAAGTTAGTTTTTTCAATGGGGAAAACTAGAAGAGAAATCCAAACTTCACAATAGAGGAAATCTATATTCAGAAATATAGTGAAAATATCAAAATCCCTTGATCAGTGTTCACTCCTATTAGGTGTAATATCTCTTGTACAGAACTTTAAACAAAAATAGAGCAAGAGAGAACCCTTCTCCCCATCACCATAAACTGTAGTCGTCCAAGGATCTTGCTGTCTTACACAATTCCCTAGGAAATAAGAGGAAACACGTTTTCAATACCCAAGATTAAAGTACATATTCTGATGGGAGAATAGAAATGGATCTAAGGTAGTTAGAAAGAGGGCTCAAAGAGAACACATTTGTTTTGTACAAATACTATTTTAAATCACCCTCAAAGACCGCCCCCCCGCCCTTGGTTAAATAAAGGGAAGCTGAAAAACATAATAAACACATTTTTTTTCAGGATTATTTCTAGATACTCTGAACAGAAAGAATACATAAGATAATTTTAAAAATTAAAACTATTAGGAATCATAGTTTTAAAATTCATGTCAATGTTTGGCAAAACCAATACAGTAATGTAAAGTAAACTAAAGTTAAAATAAAAATTAAAAAAAAAAAAATTCATTTAGAAAGTAAACCAGCTCAGGGAACAGAATAAAAATAAAAATAGAGAACAAACTCTGCAGTTCAAAGTGAATTGAAAACAAAAAACAATCTGTGAAAATTATGTTAACATTAAATCAGATATGAATGTAGATTTTATATCAAAGGGATCCACTGAACTGTGTTCAACTGTGTTGAAAAACTAAATATGCAAAGATTTACCTGACACTTTTTCTCTTACACTTAACAACTGACATTTCTGAGGTGAATCCCCCATTCTGGGAGAAAAAATACTTTTTCATTTGATTAACCAAAAAATGAACATCAGGCTTCCTGTAAAAAGTGGGAAAAAATTACACATATTAGAACTTCAACATATATTAAGTTGGCCAATAGTGATAGTGATGGTAATAAACACAAAGACAGATATAGAAAGTAACAGAGGTTTACATATGTATATGAGACACCTCTCCTTTGTCTTTTTTTTTTTTTAACTTTAGTTTACTTTACAATACTGTATTGCTTTTGCCAAACATTGACATGAATTCACCACGAGTGTACATGCGTTCCCAAACATGAATTCCCTCCCACCTCCCACCCCGTAACATCTCTCTGGGTCCTCCCCATGCACCAGCCCCAAGCATCCTGCATCCTGCATCGGACATAGACTGGCAATTCGTTTCTTACATGATAGTATACATGTTTCAATGCCATTCTCCCATCTCATCCCACCCTCTCCCTCTCCCCCAGAGTCCAAAAGTTTACTCTATAGATCTGAGTCTCTTTTGTTGTCTCGCATACAGGGTCATCATCACCATCTTTCTAAATTCCATATATATGCGTTAGTGTACTGTATTGGTGTTTTTCTTTCTGGCTTACTTCACTCTGTATAATCGGCTCCAGTTCCATCCATCTCCTTAGAACTGATTCAAATGTATTCTTTTTAATGGCTGAGTAATACTCCATTGTGTATATGTACCACAGCTTTCTTATCCATTCATCTGCTGGTGGACATCTAGGTTGTTTCCATGTTCTGGCTATTATAAACAGTGCTGTGATGAACATTGGGGTACATGTGTCTCTTTCTATTCTGGTTTCCTTGGTGTGAATGCCCAGCAGTGGGATTGCTGGGTCAATTAAGGTTCTTTCAGGAAAAAATAAAATTGTTCTCAAACTGGATAATATAAAGACTTTGATACAGGCATCAGGGGTCATTGAAAATATGTGGACAAGATTTGGTAAAACCAAGAAGAAATATTTTCATACATATTTTGTAAATATATCATTGATGTAAATAGTACTACAGAAGGGAATTTGATGCCAACGTTAGTCCTGAAGTGGCAAGGGAACAAAATTTTTTACCAGAACATGGGAAGGACAGCATGTGGAGAAGGACACCCAGCATGAGCTTTCCCTTTCTGTAGAAAGATGCAGCCACCATGAGGAAGCCACAGGGAAGGTTGTTGGGGAGTCAAGGGGGTACACATTCCAACTGTATGTTCTGGATTCTTGCTTCCTGCATTTCCATTAGCGATCAAGTCAAACCAGAAGTCAGAGAGCAAAGAGACCTGTTGATTCAGCTCATTGTGGTCAAGACAGAACAGAGCAGATCTGGAAAACAGCCTAAGGATGCTCTTTTGCAAGCAGTCTGCCTTTCATATTTGTATCTGCTCTCAACTACACACGTATAGTTCAGGCTTTGTGGTCTCAGTAGTGCTCTATCTTGTAGCTGTAAATGTGAATATTTGTAAATCATTTTCTCACCATTAGAGTGAATCATTCAAAATTGAACTTATGATCTTGATTGTCAAAGAATTTAGCAGTGAGAGATGAAATTGCTTTTTTTTTTTTTAAATTTGTTCCTATGATTTTTACATGAGAAATATACAGACCATATAGTAAAGGAGTATGGTTTCACTGACTAATAACAATCCTCTAAATCTGAGATCTTTGAATATATCCAACTTGGATGTCAAAGTGGTTTAAATTGTGCTCAGTTATTCAGTTGTGTCCGACTGACTGTTTGCGACTCCATGAAATGTAGCCTACCCAGGCTCATCTGTCCATGGGGTTTTCCAGACAATAATACTGTAGTGGGTTGCCATTTCCTTCTCCAATGATTTAAGTTAATATTACAAAAGGCTAAGTGTAAGGATATTTCTGATGCATCCCATGCCAGTGAAGGAAGTAAGTTCTAATCATTTATCTGGTAATTTCACAATAAGATATTGGAAGATGGAAGTGTGAAGGTTTCCCTAGTGGTGGGATAGAAATAGCCTGTTATTTTCATGAACTGTTATTGGATGGTGAATTTATTTTAATAACAGTAAATATTATTTATGAGAACCATTACTTCTGTTGTAGTAATCACTTGTATTTTTCAACCCCTGAAAAAACTAATTGTCAATGAGTATCTTAAATATAACAGTACAAGAAGATTAGCAAGCTATGACATGTGTAATCAGCAATATCTTATTTGAGTGAATCAATGATAGATTTGTTAAGATTTAAATTAGTATTACAAGGTTCAAAATCAGAGTGAAAAAAGATTAACAGTAAAACACATTTTTAAAAGAAATTCCTGTAAAAATCAATATTTTTTAAGACAGTTTTATTCACCCTGAGAGGAGATTTCTTATCATTCAGTAGTCCACATGCCAACCCTGCTACATAGCTTAATCACCAGTAGACATTTAGAAGTCAAAATTGTTGACAGACATATGGCCCTTCATTCATTGAATGAAAGCATCTATACATAATCAAATCAAATTTATACAATCCCTTTCGTTAGTAAAAACTATGGCACAGAGAATCACACTTGGTATTATTGCTTATGATCTTTAAAATGGGTTTCTTTTTTCATTGTGCTTTTAAGGTTACAGCAAATTTGAGTGAAAGCTACAGAGATTTCCCATATACTCTTTATTACAACAGTTTTGAAGGAAGCAATTCACACAAGTAAGTTTCATTTTTATCTAGTATGTGGTAACAGTACCAACTTAGAGCCATTCCCACCTCTATATCCTGAGTAAGTTGTTCTTATTGGCTACACCATAGCTAACAACCTTTTACTACTCTACCATATTCTGGATACAAGTTAGTATTTCATCTCATGTTGCATTACCTACTTTGTTCTGGACATTGAAGTGATAAATACTTGAGACTCTCTGTAGCCTTCTTGCCTTTGAATTTCCAAACTGCAATATCTGGAATAGTAAAGGGAGGATTGGGGGAAGGGCTACAAACTAAAATAGTGACAGTGACAAGGTTACAGGCACAGTCTTGCATTTCTCATGGAGACTCATATCTCTAAGGATTAGAGGAAGACTTATTAACTCATGCATCTTGCTTTGAGAATTAAAACAATCTCTCAGGCAAAGAGAAACTATTCTACCAAGTAAGTAAGGACTGGGAAAAGTAAGAGTGGGAAGTAATAGAAAAACAAAGTGGGGCTTGAGAGACAAGAGAGAAAAGGGCAGACACCCAAAGTGTGAGAAGAGACACCAAGGGAATGGTTCAAGAAGGAAAAGATTCTTAGTTTTTAGAGGTTATCCTTTCTCCAGATATTTTTATTATTCATACCCTGTGCAAAACATTCAAGCCAGACTCAGAGTTTTCAGATAGGACTTGCCTAATATACCCTAGACTTGTATGACACGTGGTCTGCTTTCTGTCGGTGGACACGATTGCTTACACAGAGTGAAGGACTATTATCAGACATAAAAAGAGGAATTCCAGAATATGAGTGGGATTACCCCAGATAATCTTTGAGGTCCCTTCTAATCCTAGTTACCAGTGATTTTTCATATGAAATTAATTATGGTCTAAATTCACATTAAGACCTTCAGATTTCTGAGTTTATAAACTAACTCCACAAACTCCATCTTTCTCCTCTGGAGATGTGGAAGATACCACAAGGCAATGTGAATGCATTTAAAATTGTAAGATCAGGAACAGTAGGAACTGGATTATCAAAATGAACAGGTGCTACCTAAAGGGGTTTGTGAAATAACAGACCAGATTCTAGTGAATATGGAATATAATGGATATTTATGTCATGGTAATTTCAGAATGCTAATATGACTCCTCAAATTCCTAGTTCACTGAAGTCCCAAAGATCTCCTGCTTACTCTTGATGAGACTTCTCATTCTATCCTGGACTCAACTTTTTGTGTTGCTTTTTTCAAATCTGGCAGTGAATAAAATGAGAAGTGAATATGTGGTGTCATAATGATCAGAGGACTTTCTGGATAGAAAAAAAATGATTAAGAGGCAATTCATATCTCTGGCTATACTAAAATTTACTTGATGAAAAGGAAATGAAACTGATACAATTCACTTTCTACTTCTCAGGCCACCTAAGTCACTTGTGAGATGGTTGTTCATATTTTCCTCTCAAGGAGGATAATTCATAGCCTCCCTATATATTCCTCCTCCCATTATACTTTAAAATATTCTTGTTGGTGTTACTGTTGTCATCATCCTTGTTTTCATTACCATCATCATCCAGAAGGCTCTTTGATAAGTATTTTACACACAATATATCCTTTACCTTAGCACATCCTTTCAAATTGTTACTTTCTTGAGTTCAGAGAGGAGGCTTTGGTACAGAGAGAAGGTGATTTGGTCAAAATTAAACTGAGCATAACACTGAAACCAGAATACAGCTTAGCTTAAACTGATAGCAGAAGGAGAGAAATGGATTCTAAATAAGGAAGATGTTGAATAACTGTCTCCTTAAAATCTCAGTGAAGAGTCAGTAAGACAACCAAAGACATACTCTAGGTCAGGTATCTTCCCAGTTTTCAATGAAACTTCATGTTTACTCCTTTTTGATGATTCAAAGAAACCTTATAAAATTAGAAGTGTCTGAATCTTGAAATGAAAACCAGATTTCTAAATTTGGATTATGGTGTAAAAATTGGAAAATAATCATCAAAAGAAGGGATAATATTGGAAAATCTGGGCATTAAAGGTAAGAATTAGTGCAGGTGTAGACAGGAAGATGAAGTAGATAGGAATTTGGGGAGTTAAACTGCAGGGCTATAAGAGGTATCAGTTCATACTATGTGTGTGTGTAGAACTTAATTGTAATAAGAGTTAAAAAGCCTGAAATTGTCTCTGTAATATACGTATTTGGTGACTTGATTATGAATCTTTCATTTCCTAGAAAGTTATTAAATATCCAAGGCAAGAATCTTTTGCAGTCAAGGTTTATTTACATGTAACTAGAGGGGAGTGCAGTCTTTCCAGGTGACTCATTGGTAGAGCATCCTCCTACCAATGCAGGAGACACAGATTCGATCCCTAGGTCAGGAAATTTCCTGAAGGGGAACATGGCAACCCACTCCAGTATTCTTGCCTGGAAAATCCTATGGACAGAGCCTGGTATGCTACAGTCCATGAGGTCACCAAAGAGTCGGACATGATTTAGCAACTAAAATAACAGCAAGAGGAGACTGAAAGGATTTGATCTCCCAAAAACCAAAGTAGACTTTTCAAGATAGCATGATGACAATTTATTAATTTACAATTAGAGGCAATCTGTCCCATGGATTAGAATTTTGGTAAGCATGGATGGTTGTCAAAAGGGCAAGTGGTGGCTCATCTTCTTACTTCAGAGGCATTGTTGTTGACTACAGAAGTACTGGAATCTAATAGGTGAAAATATATTAACTCATTCATCCAAGTAGAAAATATTTAGTGTCAAGATTAGACACAGCAGGCTTTTTTTTTTTTTTTTTTTTGGTCATTCAATCTTTTTGTTATTTTGTTTTCTCTTGATTTTGTTTTGAATCATGAGTTTCTACTCGATCTATCCCCAATCCCTATATATCAATTATTTTGGCTTTTTACAGATAGACCCTGTCTCTAAATAATAAATCAATTCCTAAACATAGTAGGAAGAAGGTTTGGAATCTTTAAATGCAGAGTCAGTCAATTGTACTTTGCTTATATTACATAGAAAAATTATATATTTATAATTTTTTAATCATACATTCTTCTGTCTA
>SJYQ01001892.1:291322-306126 GCA_006410935.1 Redunca redunca | reverse complement strand
GAAACACTTTAAATTTTTTGCTTAACATATATTCAAACCATTGTATCTTAAAATTTGCATTTCACATGCCAGTAAAATTATTTTAAATGAACATCTACGTAGATAATCTAAGTTTTGAATTTTCAAAATATGATCCTCTATACTAACTCTTGGAGAAGGAAATGGCAACCCACTCTAATATTCTTTACTGGAAAATCCCATGGACAGAGGAGCATGGCGGGCTACAGTTCATGGGGTCAAAAAGAGTAAGATATGACTGAGCGACTGAGCACATTTTAACTCTTACAGTGTATCATTAGTTACATGATTTTAATAAAATATATTTTACAAAAAACATTTAGAAGTACCCATTCTCAAAATTAAGATAATTCTTCCTAGAAGAATTTAGTTGGTGTAGAGGTGTTATTTTATTTATTTTTATTTTAAAATTAATTAATTAATTTATTTTAACTGGAGGGCAATTACTTTACAATATTGTAGTGGTTGTTGCCATACATTGACATGAATCAGCCATGGGTTTACATGTGTCCCCCCATCCTGAATCCCCCTCCCACTCCCTTCCCACCCTATCCCTCTGGGTTGTTCCAGAGCACCAGCTTTGAGTGCCCTGCTTCAAGCATTGAACTTACACTGGTCGTCTATTTTACTTATGGTTAATATAAATATTTCAATGCTATTCTCTCATGTCGTCTCACCCTTACCTTCTCCCACACAGTACAAAAATCTGTCTTTACATCTGTGTCTCTTTTGCTGTCTTGCATATAGGGTCATCATTACTGTCTTTCAAAATTCCATACCTACGTGGTAATATACTGTTTGGTGTTTCTCTTTCTGGCTTACTTCGCTCTGTATGGGCTTCCCTTATGGTTCGGCTGGTAAAGAATCCACCTGCAATGCAAGAGACATGGGTTTCATCCCTGGATTGGGAAGACCCCTGGAGAAGAGAATGGCTACACACTCCAGTATTCTGGCCTGGAAAGTTTCATGAATTATATATAGTCCGTGGGATTGCAAAGAGTCACACACAACTGAGTGACTTTCACTTTCATTACTTTCATAACAAAGACAGAATATATGTCTGTACATTACCACTTGTTCTTTGTTGGGATGTGTTAACATTTCACTGAGGTGAAAGTATGACAGAGTATTTGAAGAACTCTCACTTTTCAAATGAAGCTTTTAAAAATTCACATATATTACCTTATAGAGCAGTTTCAGATTTTCAGAAAATATGAGAAGCTGCAGTGTTTATGTATGTCCCCCATACCCCAACCACCCAGCTCTGCCTTAATCTTAACCTCTTACATTAGTGTGATACATTTGTTACAATTGAAGAGCCAATATAGACACTTTATTAACTACAATCCATAGTTTATACATTAGGATTCACTCTTTGTGTTATATATTCTATGAGTCTTGACGAATGTATAATGACATGCATCTGCCATTACATCATCATACTAAATAGTTTCACTGCCCTACGGATCCCCTGTGTTCTACCTATTTATCCTTCCTTCCCTTTAATCCCTCTGACAACCACTGATCTTTTTCATTCGCTATAGATTTTTTCTTCCACAATATCCTGTAGTTGACTGGAATCATACTGTACTGTAGGCTTTTCGTATAGGTTTATTTCACTTAGCAATATACACTTAAGTTTCTCTCATACCTTTTATGGTTTGATTAACTCACTTATTTTTATTCCTGAGTGACATTCCATTGTATTGGTATAACACAATTTATCCATTTATCTAGAGAAAAATATCTTGTCTTCATTTCTTTAAAAAATATTGTGTAAGGAATTTCCTTTGTAGATAGATAAGTAGGAGAAGGAGAGATTGCACCTATCTGGTTTGGGAACTGATCTCAAATTATTGCACTTTAACAGAAGTTTCATTATTAGTTTCAGCCTGTTTGACATAGTTTTCTATGAAGAAACTATGTTTTGGAATGAAAGAGTGTGTGTGGGTGCTCAGTTGTGTCCTACTCTTTGTGACACCATGGACTGTAGCCCACCAGGCCCCTCTGTCCATGGGACTTTGCTGGTGAGAATACTGGAGTGAGTTGCCATTTCCTTCTCCAAGAATGTAAGAGGCAAGTACTCTAATCATAGCTGTAGGTCTGAGAACGGATAGTCCTCTGAGGCTTAATTTTATCTTCTGTAAATGGGGTATAATAAACCATACCCACTTTGGGGCTATACTCACAATATGACAAATGTGAAACATTTAGCAAAGTATACAGATGCATTGTAATTTGTTAACAAAATATAACTTTGTTTTTTTCTTATTATTCTTAATATCCTAGCAAGCCATATTTTTAATCCATGGATTTGTTAATCCTTGCAGCTAGATAATATGTCAGCTAGGCCAGTAAGTGAGGAAAACAGAAAGCTGCATTTTATCTATTATGAGAAAGTAATTGGCTGGGCAGTTGGTTATTTTCAGCCTCTCTAAGATATCTGGACAACTCGCAAATATCTGAGACTTGACCCTTGGAACCACGTACAATGTGGTCTTGTCTACAAACTAACTCAGATGTGCTTGTTTCTGAGATGATCCTGAATATCAAGTTCATCCAGATCCATTAGTTTGAGCATTGCAGGCACTCTTAGCTGGGTTCTCTACTCAGAATCTCTAAGGCTGCTGTCACTGTGTCTGCTGGGCTGCATTTTCATCTACAGAGCCTACTTTTCTTCTTCCCTTCCTCCTTCACTTCCCTCCTTTCTTTTATTTCTTTCACCAACTTTAAAATTTCCTTTCATATGCCAGACATAATGATACATGGTGGTCTGTTCCATCATACATCTGAGAGACCCTCCCTGACTAATTAAAACCATTAAAGGCTAATTAAAACCATTACAATTTATATCCTTTATAGAATTGACTTTTATATGTAACTCATCAGTATTTGATATTTATTTCTCTACTTTCTATTTTCAAAGACATAAGAAGCTATCCCTGAAGCAGTTTTCCCCCTACAGCTCTATATAGGAATGCAGTAAGTATTCAATACATATACTATTTCCCTGCTGAGAGCTGAAGAGTTGCTACCATGACTATGAATTTTTATGCCCTTTGGACATGAAAGTTTAACTGCCCATCCTTTCTCAGAATATCTTGTGCTGTGCTAAGAGAAAATATGGCATGGTTTATACACTTAATACATTTTAAAAAATTCNTAAGAGAAAATATGGCATGATTTATACACTTAATACATTTTAAAAAATTCTTAAAATGTTGTTAAATTTCACTCAAATCTTTAAAAATCATTATAAAGAAATGGCATTAAAATTCATTAATCCAAATTTCCCAAAGAATGCAAAATAACAAATGATCAAATGGAGACTCTTTACATCATAGGTCATTAGGAAAATACAAATATAAATCACAGTGAGATACTACTTCATGCCCATTAGAATGCCTATAATCATGAAGACAGAAAAGTATTGGTAACTATGAAAAAAACTGAAATACTAATTGCTGCTATGAATATAGAAGAGTGAAGCCAACTTGGAAAAATACATTGACAGTTTTAAAAAATATTAAAAAGAGTGACCACACAGTTCACAATTCCACCTCTAGGTATCTAACCAAGAGAAATTAAAAGATACATTCACATGGACTTGGGTATTAATTTTACTAGGAGTATTATTCATAATAGTCCCGATGGAGAAGTGACCCAATTGTCTATCAACTGGTGAATGGATAAACAAGATGTGGTCTATCCCCAAAATTAAATGCTTCTTGTTGATATAAAAAAGAGCCAAGTATTAACATATATTATAACATGGATGAACCTCAAATACATTACAGTAGGTAAAAGAAGCTAGAGACCAAAGACCAGCTGTTATATGCTTTTATTTATATGAAATATCCAGTAAAGATAATATATAGAGTCAGAAAGTAGATAAGGTAACCTAGGCTTGAGGACGAGAATGGAAAGTTACTGCTAATGGACAAGTGGCTCATTTTGGGAATGACGGAAATATCTTAAAATTAGTGTGGTAACAATTGAATATTTACATAGATTCTTAATTATTTCTTTAAGTTAAATTCCTAAGAAGTGAATTCTGGGTCAAATGTCTGTATTTTTGAAGCCTTTGGACACATGGTGCCAAATTCTTCTCCAGAAGTGTTGCCTCCAGGGCTACTGCCCCCATCAGCTCACTTGTGTGGGTTTTTTGTAAACAAGTAAGTACGCATTATGATATAATGGACATTAGGCAAGACAGAGGACAAGGAAATGGCAACCCACTCCATTATTCTTGCCTAGAGAATCCTGTGGACAGATGAGCCTGGTGGGCTGCCGTCTACGGGGTCACACAGTCGGACATGACTGAAGTTACTTAGCAGCAGCAATAGTTGAATAAGTCTTTCAATAAAGTAAAATGCATCAAAATGTACAATTAAAATGGATGTATTTTGTGTCATAGGTATCTCACTCTTGTTGTCCAATAGTGTCTGACTTTTTGTGATCCCATGAGAGTCACCAGGCTCCTCTGTCCTCCACTGTCTCTTGGAGTTTTCTCAGATTCATGTCCATTGAGTCAGTGATGCTATAGAAGGAGCAAGTGTCTTTCAATATAATAGCTATAGTCACTGTCCACAGTGATTTTGGAGCCCCCAAAAATAAAATCTGTACAACTTCCACCTTTTCCCCTTCTATTTGCCATTAAGTTATGGGACCAGATATCATGATCTTTATCATGTCCCTCCTTGCATGAAATTTTCCTTTGATATCCCAAGTTTTCTTGAGGAGATCTCTAGTCTTTCCCATTCTATTGTTTTCCTCTATTTCTTTGCATTGTTCACTTAAGAAGGCCTTCTAAGAAGTCCTCTCTTCTTTCTATTCTCTGGAACTCTGCATTCATTTGGGTATATCTTCCTCTTTCTTCCCTGCTTTTCACTTCTGTTTTCTCAACTGTTTATATAACATCCTCAGACAATCACGTTGCCTTCTTGCATTTCTTTTTATTTCATGTTCTATTGGTCACTGTCTCCTATACAGTGCTTTGAACTGCTGTCCATTGTTCTTCAGGCACTCTATCTATCAGATCTAATCCTTTAAATCTACTCATCACTTCTACTGTATAAGCATAAAGGATTTTATATAGGTCATACCTGAATGATCTCATGGTTTTCTCTACTTTCTTAAATTTAAGCCTGATTTTTGCAGTAAGTAGCTGATGATCTGAGCCACAGTCAGCTCCAGGTCTTGTTTTTGTTGATTGTGTAGAGCTTCTAAATCTTGGAGTGCAAAGATATAATCAATCTGAATAAAGCAGTTTTAAAACTTAGTGGAGAAGACATAGGAAATATATAATCAACGTTGCCATTATTGACAATAAAATTGTGTTTCATTTACAAAATTTGCAAAGTAGAAAGCTACTAGATAGTAGTTATCCAAAAAATATCTAGTGCTAAACAAATAAGGAAGCAGAATGGATATGATAAGTACTAGTATAATGATTAATACACAAATGATAAAATAGAGATGCTAATGCACTAAGATGTTATCAACTATCATATATGAATGTATAAAATTGAGAGAAGAAAGTTAAGAGGTGTTATAGAGATGTTATCTTAATAGTGATTTTAAACAAAAGGATCCCTGAGTTGGGAAGATCCCCTGGAGGAGGCAATGGCAACCTACTCCAGTAGTCTTGCCTGGGAAATCTACTGTTCATGGCATATCAGAGTCAGACACAACCGAACAACTAACACTTTCCCTTTCAGATGTCATCTAAGTCAGAGAGGAGTAATAACCATTCTTGCATAAATACCTCACTTATGGAACAGAATAATTTCCATTGGTTTACATAGTGATAAAGGGGTACTGGTTTGATAATTGCAAAATTTTAAGGGTTCCTTCTTGCTAACAAGCACAAGATGGCAGTGTTCCCTCATGTATGGATCTCAAATGACACAATGGCTAAGTTTTTTCCTTCTAGTTTTTTTTTTTGCGATATAGTTGACATACATGCCTGCCTGCTCAGTCATGTCCAATTCTTTGCAACTTCATGGACTGTAGCCAGCCAGTCTCCTCTATCCATGACATTTCTCAGGCAAAAATACTGGAGTGGGTTGTCATTCCCTTCTCCAGGGAATCTTCCCGACCCAGGGATTGAACCCTCTTCTCCTGTGTCTCCTGCATTGGAAGCAGGTATTCTCTAGGGCCGGCATAATCTCTAGGACCTGCCCAACTCTATGTCTATTTTACAGTTCTGTAGTCCCCTTATTTTATTTTATGGTCTTCATATTCATAGTTCTTTTATTCCACCAAGTATTTGTTCAGTTGGAACCCTCATGTCTCTCATTGTATATCTAAACTCAGCAGCCAGAAGAGGTAGAGTCAGGATTTCCTTTAATTTGTCCATATTTGTCTCTGTTAAGTGTTCTTCTGTTCCTGTGGACAATCCTTCTGTCTCATTCTGAACACCATTGCCTGAACTTAAATCTACAATTTACTACATAAGAATCCTGTGATTTGGGCATTTACTTATCTTTTCAATTGTATAGCTCCCTCATAGCATTGATAGCATTGAAGACTTCATTTGTTAATCTGTGCTTTTAATTTTCAATTATACATTTTTCATTTGAATGTTTAAAAAATATTCTAGCTTATTCCTGAATATTTAAATCATACTTTGTTTTTTTTTTCAGTATGTTTATTCATAATTATTTTATTTTTTCTTTAAAATTTTTAAAATATAAATATATTTATTTTCATTGGAGGCTAATTACACTATTGTATTGGTTTCACCATACATCGACATGAATCCGCCACAGGTGTACTCATATTACCCATCCTGAACCCCCCTCCCACCTCCCTTCCCATACCATCCCTCTGGGTCATCCCAGTGCACCAGCCCAGAGCGTCCTGTATCATGCATTGAACCTGGACTGGTGATCTGTTTCACATATGATAATTTACATGTTTCAATGCCATTCTCCCAAATCAACCCACCCTCACCCTCTCCCAGAGTCCAAAAGACTGTTCTATACATCTCTTTCTCTTTTGCTGTCTCGCTTACAGGGTTATCATTACCATCTTTCTAAATTCCATATACATGTGTTAGTATACTGTATTGGTATTTTTCTTTCTGGCTTACTTCACTCTGTATAATAGGCTCCAGTTTCATCCACCTCATTAGAACTGATTCAAATGTATTCTTTTTAATGGCTGAGTAATACTCCATTGTGTATATGTATCAAAGCTTTCTTATCCATTCATCTGCTGATGGACATCTAGGTTGCTTCCATGTCCCAGCTATTATAAACAGAGCTGTGATGAACACTGGGGTACATGTGTCTTTCATTTCTGGTTTCCTCGGTGTGTATGCCCAGCAGTGGGGTTGCTGGGTCATATGGCAGTTCTATTTCCAGTTTTTTTAAGGAATCTCCACACTGTTCTCCATAGTGGCTGTACTAGTTTGCATTCCCACCAATAGTGTAAGAGGGTTCCCTCTTCTCCACACCCTCTCCAGCATTTATTGCTTGTAGACTTTTGGATCACAGCCATTCTGACTAGCATGAAATGGTACCTCATTGTGGTTTTGATTTGCATTTCTCTGATAATGAGTGATGTTGAGCATCTTTTCATGTGTTTGTTAGCTATCTGTATGTCTTTTCTGGAGAAATGTCTGTTTAGTTCTTTGGCACAGTTTTTGATTGGGTCATTTATTTTTCTGGAATTGAGCTACAGGAGTTGCTTGTATATTTTTGAGACTAATTCTTTGTCAGTTGCTTCATTTGCTATTATTTTCTCCCATTCTGAAGGCTGTCTTTTCACCTTGCTTATCGTTTCCTTTGTTGTGCAGAAGCTTTTAATTTTAATTAGGTCGCATTTGTTTATTTTTGCTTTTATTTCCAATATTCTTGGAGGTGGGTCATAGAGGATCCTGCTGTGATGTATGTCGGAGAGTGTTTTGCCTATTTTTTCCTCTAGGAGTTTTGTAGTTTCTGGTCTTAGTTTAGATTTTTAATCCATTTTGAGTTTATTTTTGTATATGGTGTTAGAAAGTGTTCTAGTTTCATTCTTTTACAAGTGGTTGACCAGTTTTCCCAGCACCACTTGTTAAAGAGATTGTCTTTAATCCATTGTATATCCTTGCCTCCTTTGTCAAAGATAAGGTGTCCATAGGTGCATGGATTTATCTCTGGGCTTTCTATTTTGTTCCATTGATCTATATTTTTGTTGTTGTGCCAGTACCATACTGTCTTGATGACTGTGGCTTTGTAGTAGAGCCTGAAGTCAGACAGGTTGATTCCTCCAGTTCCATTCTTCTTTCTCAAGATTGCTTTGGCTATTCGAGGTTTTTTGTATTTCCATACAAACTGTGAAATTATTTGTTCTAGCTCTGTGAAAAATACTGTTGGTAGCTTGATAGGGATTGCATTGAATCTATAGATTGTTTTGGGTAGTATACACATTTTCACTATATTGATCCTTCCAATCCATGAACATGGTATATTTCTCCATCTACTAGTGTCCTCTTTGATTTCTTTCACCAGTGTTTTATATTTTTCTATATATAGGTCTTTAGTTTCTTTAAGTAGATATATTCGTAAGTATTTTATTCTTTTCATTGCAATGGTGAATGGAATTGTTTCCTTAATTTCTCTTTCTGTTTTCTCATTGTTAGTATATAGGAATGAAAGGAATTTTGTGTGTTGATTTTATATCCTGCAACTTTACTATATTCATTGATTAGCTCTAGTAATTTTCTGGTGGAGTCTTTAGGGTTTTCTATGTAGAGGATCATGTCATCTGCAAACAGTGAGAGTTTTACTTCTTCTTTTCCAATTTGATTCATTTTATTTCTTTTTCTGCTCTGATTTCTGTGGCAAAAACTTCCAGAACTATGTTGAATGGTAGTGGTGAGAGTGGGCATCCTTGTCTTGTTCCTGACTTTAGGGGAAATGCTTTCAATTTTTCACCATTGAGGATAATGTTTGCTGTGGGTTTGTCACATATAGCTTTTATTATGTTGAGGTATGTTCCTTCTATTCCTGCTTTCTGGAGGGTTTTTATCATAAATGGATGTTGAATTTTGTCAAAGGCTTTCTCTGCATCTATTGAGATTATCATATGGCTTTTATTTTTCAATATGTTAATTTGGTATATTACATTGATTGATTTACAGATATTGAAGAATCCTTGCATCCCTGGGATAAAGCCCACTTGGTCAGGGTGTATGATCTTTTTAATGTGTTGTTGGATTCTGATTGCTAGAATTTTGTTAAGGACTTTTGCATCTATGTTCATCGGTGATATTGGCCTGTAGTTTTCTTTTTTTGTGGCATCTGTGTCAGGTTTTAGTATTAGGGTGATGGTGGCCTCATAGAATGAGTTTGGAAGTTTACCTTCCTCTGCAATTTTCTGGAAGAGTTTGTGTAGGATGGGTGTTAGCTCTTCTCTAAATTTTTGGTAGAATTCAGCTGTGAAGCTGTCTGGACCTGGGCTTTTGTTTGCTGGAAGATTTCTGATTACAGTTTCAATTTCCATGCTTGTGATTTAATTGTTTAAAAGCCTATCTAAAAATTTTATTTTTGGATCCTTTATGTTTTTATGTTTATCCTTGAATTATTATTATTTGTAATATAAATCTTATAACACATATACTTGTTTCTTTTTCTGCTTGGTTACTCTATGGCCAAATATTTTGTGTAAAAATAAACTAGAAATAATTTAAGTCTAGGATAATGTCATATAATATTATACACGTTTGCAGGATATGTATACACTTCTGGTAGATGGTTATTGGCACTGATAATCTCATATGTCTTTAATAAAATCAGAATTTGAGGTTATCTTCATCTATGTTAGCCCCTCTAAAAACTTATCTATTTGTGAATCACCTGTACATCTAGGGAAGATCCCATATGGTCTGGGTATTCTTTAGGACCTGGGTAATCTCTAGCACCTGTCCAATACTAATACCTATTTTAGTTCTGAAGTCCCTTTATTTTATTGTGTAGTTTTAGTATTCATTGTTCTTTTTTTCCACCAAGGAGTTTTTCAGCTGGAACCCTCCAACCTCCCATTTTGTATCTAAACTCAGCAGCCATCAGAATTAGAGTCAGAGTTTCCTTGAATTTGTCCACTTGTGCTTTCTCTGTTACTGTGGAAATTCCTGCGGAAATTCCTGCTATCTCATCCTGAACAATATCCCTACCTTAGGCTCACAGCTCCCTACTCCTTAATGTACCACTAGTTTCTGTGATTCCCTCAGGCTTCCAGAGACCAATAAAACCAGGAAAAATGAAGAGCTTCTTTTATCACAGATGTATAAGCTGGAAACATTCTATACTCCTTAGAAAACACTATTTCCAATTTGAGCACTTTAACTGTGAGCAAGAAAGCAAAGTGGCAAAAGTTAATCAAGTGACAGAAAAACACAAGTGGCCTACGGATAGGAGTAAGTCCCTTATGGGGGAGGAGGGCAGATCTGGGAGGGAAAATCACTCTCAATTTCTCAGTGGAAAGAAGGAAAGAAACTGTGGGTCAAAAGTAAAAGGTTGGCTTTGGATAGTTGAAGATAGGGAATTTGAATGAAGTGAAAAAATAGTGAATTTTTCAGGGAAAAAATATTCATGTGATGCAATAATATGAAATGTGTTTTGTTATTTTAAATAGTTTAGAAAAGAGTATTTGCATAGAGTGGTGAGGAAAGAAACTTGATTATAGAAATCGAAAGAAGGAAAGAAGGTGTGCAGTTTAGTGAACAGGAGTGACAATGAGGTCAGAAGTAGTAAAATATGTAAGAGGCAATCTAGGGAATCTCATTCAAATGAGACTCTTATTCTCATTTGAGAGTGAGAGCACAAAGATGGACAGGAAAGGGAGCAAGGGAAAAATCACATGTATAATCCACCTGTCTTTTTTCATACACAGGGAAGAAGGAGCTTATAAGTACTGAAATGGCTTCCCTTTCATTCAGAGATCAGTAGGTCATTTAACATATTTTAAACACAGAAATGAACTGACTTATTTATGTCTTTAAGAATTCACTGCTCTAAGGAGAATTGGTTTGAGGGGAATGGCACAAAAGTGGAAAGTATTAGATGAGGTAAGTGGCTAATAAAGTAGTTTAGAAGAGAAATCATGACAGTGGTAAACAGCAAAAGTGAATAAGTTAAAATATTTTGGGCATCAAAACAAAAGGACATGTTAGTGGATTTGAATAACAAAGGGCAATGCATGTTGATCTCATATAAATATTTAGTGGTTTAAATAAGATAATAAATACACAAATCATTTTAAGATTCTAAAAAGTTCTCTTAGATATTAGGACCTGAATATGATTTGTGAATGAAACTTAAGGAATTTAATAATGGTATCTATTTTTCTCAAGCTATGAAAAGATCTGTGTCAATAGAGAGATCTCTACTCATGAAGAAAAGTGACGACCAAACTAGACAGCATATTAAAAACCAGAGACATTACTTTGCCAACAAAAGGTCCATCTAGTCAAAGTTATATTTTTTCCAGTAGTCATGTATGGATGTGAGAGTTGGACTATAAAGGAAGCCAAGAGCCAAAGAATTTGATGCTTTTGAACTGTGGTGCTGGAGAAGACTCTTGAGAGTCCCTTGGACAGCAAGGAGATCCAAACAGTCCATCCTAAAGAAGATCAATCCTGAGTATCCATTGGAAGGACTGATGCTGAAGCTGAAATTCCAACACTTTGGCCACCTGATGTGAAGAACAGACTCATTGGAAAAGACCCTGATGCTGGGAAAGATTGAAGGTAGGAGGAGAAGGGGATGACAGAGCATGAGATGGTCAGATGGCATCACCGACTCAATGGACATGAGTTTGAGTAGGCTCCAGAAGTTGGCGATGAACAGGGAAACCTGACACACTTCAGTCCATGAGGTCACAAAGAGTTGGACACGATTGAGTGACTGAACTGAACTGAACTACTCATGAAAGAGTCATTGAATCATGCAGAGAAAAGCCCAGGTGATTAAATTTCAGGGGATTTGGTAATAGACCTAAGATGCTATACGGCTGTTGTGACAGCCTGGCAGTAAACATATAGACTAGCTAAGTACTGATGTATTTAAATGTCTGAGGGAACTGATTTTTTTGTTTGTTTATTCTAATATCATTGTGGCATTAGAAATAGCACATGATGTCAGGCATATGACTGAGTCTTCAAACACTGACCAATCCAGTCACATAACTGCAGCAACCATGTAGATGAGTTAGCCACTGTTCTGGGAAATCACCATCCACATGAGCAGAACCCTAAAACTGATATTCATTAAAGCTATTATTGTACTTATGGAGTATTGGGCAAAGCATTTGACTCTCTAAGCATTCATTCACTTATCTATAACGTTTCTTTCTCTTCACATCACTGAGATACTTTATGGTACAAATGTGATTATCAAAATGTAAAAACTCAAAATGAAGAGGGACTGTGGTAAGCATTTTTATAAATAATTTAATTATCTGTACAATGTTGTGGAACAAAGCTTGTTATCTTTTTCAATGAAATACATTAAAACAATGAGCAGAGGAGCAAAACAAAAATATCAAGAGAATGGCACTATGTTATTGCAGTTATAGTGGCTGAATTGCTGTGGGTTTGTCACATATAGCTTTTATTATGTTGAGGTATGTTCCTTCTATTCCTGCTTTTTGGAGGGTTTTTATCATAAATGGATGTTGAAATGGATGTTGATAGTGGCTGCCACTGAATTGCAGTCTGTGAGTGAGTTAACTTCATTCTAATATCTAGGGATGATGAGACTGTGATGGTTGATAGTTTTCTTGTAGCTGTCAGGGATGGCCAAAGGCCATGTCCACAGATGGCAACATCAGAAAACTTATGAGTTCCAATGACAATAAAAGGGATCGATCAACAAACTGACATAACTCTCATATCAATTATTATCAGTGGAACAAATGATAGAAATTCACTTAAATAAAACTCTTGTTTCATTGCAGAGTATTACTGTTAGTCTTTGCAACCACATGGACTGTACCTCTGTCCATGGAATTCTCCAGGCAAGAATACTGGAGTGGGTTGCCATTCCATTCTCCAAGGGATTTTCCTGACATCCTGACCCAGGGATTGAACCAGGGTCTCCCACACTGCAGGCAGATTCTTTACCACCTGAGTGATCATTTTGAGGTAAGTACATAAAGAAACCTTGGTGGAGAATATGAAAGAGAAATGAAATTCTGAATACTCTAGAATGTAAATTAGGTCAACCCTATTTACCCTTGGATGGTTTTGGATCTGATTCCCATTTAAACAAGTTTGAGGGCCAGTCTGTGTGCCTCTTTCAACTATGCACACTTGCTACACAGTTCATATCTTATAATGTTACTTGATTATTGTTGTGGGTTTTATCCATTGGTTAAAACTAAATCCATGCATTCATTGCTTTAACTTTTTCTATCATACATTATAAAATGTTTCCACCTTGTATCCTTGTCAGAGAAAATGAATGCTTTAAGGTTATGTGTTATTCCTTTTAGGAGTTCACATTTTTATGGTAGGAAAATGGCTCCATGGGACAGTCTCATGACAAGCTCTAATTTGAGTATTGAACAGTTGGCTTCATTCTACCTCTCTGAGATTCCTGGCTACCAGGATGTTCAACACTATTTCCATCCCCTTTTGTGTGTTCTATCTGATTGCAATAGTGGGCAACTGTACAGTTCTTCACATCATCCACATTGACAAGAGTCTCCATGAGCCCATGTACTACTTCCTGGCCATGCTGTCCCTCACGGACATGGGCATGTCCATCTCCACCCTGCCCACAGTACTGAGAACCTTCTGGTTTGATGCTAAGGAGATTGAGATGAATACTTGTGTAGCCCAGATGTATTTTATTCACACTTTTTCTCTAATGGAATCAGCTGTGCTCCTAGCCATGGCTTTTGACCGCTATGTTGCCATCTGCGATCCTTTGAGGTATTCCAGCAAACTTACCCCACAATGCATTGTCTATATAGGGGTCTTCATCATAATCAGATGCTCCACTGTCCTCCCTGTTGTTCTTGTTCGTATCCCCAGATTTTCTTTCTGTCACTCCCATGTTCTCTCCCACTCCTTTTGCTTACATCAAGATGTCATCCTATTGGCCTGTTCTGACATCTCGTTCAATGTTTTGTATGGCTTGTTTGTTGTTGCATTTTATTGGGGTGTAGATTCTCTAGGAAGCTTTTTATCTTATACTTTCATCCTCCGCTCTGTGTTGCGCATTGCATCCCGGGGAGGGAAACTCAAAGCCCTCAGTACATGTGTCTCCCATATTTGTGCTGTGCTCATTCTATATGTGCCAATGATAGGGTTGTCCTTAGTGCATTGTTTTGCAAAACATTCCTCTTCCATTATTCATATTACCATGGCAGATATTTACCTGTTAGTTCCACCAGTTCTCAACCCAATTATTTATAGCATCAAGACAAAGCAGATTGGCCAAGGCTTCCTAGGGATATTATTATCCAAAAGGATCAGGCTTACTCACACTTGGAAGATATATGATCCCCTTTCAACCTTTACATTCATTTTCTTCATCCTGAAGATAACCTGTCAGAAATTCTTAGACACATTTTGTACATATAGTTCCATGATAGTCAATAAATTCTACATGTCACTTCAAGAAAAATAATTGTACTTATTTCTATCATTACTTCCTTGCTTTAAATCATCTCAAAATCTTTGTGTCAAGAGATTTAGTAAGAGGGATTTTATTTCATTCAGCTATTTTATGGTGATATTTTCCATTTAGATTTTTAAGATAAAATCAAGTTTCCATGTTAAAACTAAGACA
>SJYQ01001892.1:260382-291255 GCA_006410935.1 Redunca redunca | reverse complement strand
ATTGAGGCAAATTAGGCTTCATTCTACATATTTTAAGTCACATAATAATCAAATAAATGTTTGATTTTAGAGATGGGATAAATGAAAATATTGCATTTGTCTCCTTTACATCTACTTAAATGATTGTCAGAAAAAAGCTAGACAGTAAATGCATAGACTTACTTTTCATCAGTGTAGAAAACTCACAAGACAAATGCAGACTTCATACAAATGGGGCTCTCTACTCATGAAATGGGGTAGAAAAAAAGTAAAAATCCTTTGATCAATGTACACTCCTATTAAGTCTACTATAACATGTGTAGACTGGTTCCAAATAGGAAAAGGAGTACGTCAAGGCTGTATATTGTCACCCTGCTTATTTCACTTATATGCAGACTACATCATGAGAAACGCTGGGCTGGAAGAAGCACAAGCTGGAATCAAGATTGCCAGGAAAAATATTAATAACCTCAGATATGCAGATGACACCACCCTTATGGCAGAAACTGTAGAAGAACTAAAGAGCCTCTTGATGAAAGTGAAAGAGGAGAGTGAAAAAGTTAGCTTAAAGCTCAACATTCAGAAAACTAATGAAAGGTTGTTGTGAATTACGACACCAGGATTCTTGGCCCCTGGAGGAGAAGAATTCAATCCGGGGCCAGAGATGAGGCTTGATTGCTCAGAGCTTTTGTGTAATAACGTTTTATTAAAGTATAAAGGAGATAGAGAAAGCTTCTGACATAGGCATCAGAAGGGGGCAGAAAGAGTACCTCCCTGCTAGTCTTTAGTAGAATGTTATATAGTCACTAGCAGTCTGTTAGTGAAAGAAAGGAATGTCTCAAAACTCAGAATGGTACTAGGCCCCTCACCCATAAGATGCATTTTGGGATAATCTTGGCACCAAATGGTTTATCTTGGGCCATAAAATGATTAACTTGAATCTTGAAGAAGGGCAGATCACCATACAAATAGTTTCATTTACATAGATTCAGTTCAGTTCAGTTCAGTCACTCAGTCGTGTCTGACTCTTTGCGACCCCATGAATCACAGCACACCAGCCTCCCTGTCCATCACCAACTCCCAGAGTTCACTCGAACTCAGGTCCATTGAGTCGGTGATGCCATCCAGCCATCTCATCCTCTGTCTCTCCCTTCTCCTCCTGCCCCCAATCCCTCCCAGCATCAGAGTCCTTTGCAATGAGTCAACTCTTCACATGAGGTGGCCAAAGTACTGGAGCTTCAGCTTTAGCATCATTCCTTCCAAAGAAATCCCAGGGCTGATCTCCTTCAGAATGGACTGGTTGGATATCCTTGCAGTTCAAAGGACTCTCAAGAGTCTTTTCCAACACCACAGTTCAAAAGCATCAATTCTTTGGTGCTCAGCTTTCTTCACAGTCCAACTCTAACATCCATACATGACTACTGGAAAAACCATAGCCTTGACTAGATGGACCTTAGTCAGCAAAGTAATGTCTCTGCTTTTGAATATGCTATCTAGGTTGGTCATAACTTTTCTTCCAAGGAGTAAGCGTCTTTTAATTTCATGGCTGCAGTCACCATCTGCAGTGATTTTGGAGCCCCCAAAAATGAAGTCTGACACTGTTTCCACTGTTTCCCCATCTATTTCCCATGAAGTGATGGGACTGGATGCCATGATCTTCATTTTAGAGGAACAATATCTGAGTATAACAAACTGGTTTGTCAAGTAGTTTCTGAGCCAAAACGAGGAACCGACTTGAAGACAGAGTTTGGGGTAAATGTATAGTACATTAGCATAGCTTAAGATAAACATTTCCATAAGAAAAAGGCATTGGTTAACTTCAGGTGAAACCAGGTGTCACTATGGCAACACAGAATTTTAAGAGAAACTTCCTTTTAAATTTATATAGAGAAGGAAAACATATCGATAGTTTGTTTCCTCCTGCTGCTTAAGAGAGATAAAAGTGTCTGACACTTGCAGGCTATTTCCTCTGTTTGGAGACCCCTGGCCTTCCTGCCTGTTACCCTCTCACTAAGATCATGGCATCTGGTTCTATCACTTCATGGCAAATAGAGCGGGAATCAGTGGAAACAGTGGCTGACTTTATTTTGGGAGGCTCCAAAATCACTGAAGATGGTGATTGCAGCCATGAAATTAAAAGATGCTTACTCCTTGGAAAGAAAGTTATGACCAACCTAAACAACATATTAAAAAGCAGAGATGTTACTTTGCCAACAAATGTCCATCTAGTCAAGGCTATGGTTTTTCCAGTGGTCATGTATGGATGTGAGAGCTGGACTGTGAATAAAGCTGAGTGCCAAAGAATTGACGCTTTTGAACTGTAGTGTTGGAGAAGACTGTTGAGAGTCCCTTGAACTGCAAGGAGATCCAACCAGTCCATTCTGAAGGAGATCAGTCCTGGGTGTTCATTGGAAGGACTGATGCTGAAGCTGAAGCTCCAATACTTTGGCCACCTGATGCAAAGAGCTGACTCATTAGAAAAGACCCTGATGCTGGGAAAATTGAATATAGGAGGAGAAGGGGATGACAAAGGATGACATGGTTGGATGGCATCACCAACTCAATTTTCATAAGTTTGAGTGAATTCCAAGAGATAGTGAAGGCCAGGGAAGCCTGCAGTCCATGAAGTCAAAAAAGAGTCGAACACAACTGAGTGACTGAACAACTATAGCTAGATAACTGAAAAGTAGAAAAATATAGAAAGCAAATTTAAAACTATAGAGTACCATAGTTTTCAAAAATTCTTATAAAAAATAAACTAAACTCAGGAAACAATTAAAATAGACAACAAACTCTACAGTTCCAAATGAATTGAAAACAGAAAAAATTCTGCCAAAATATACCTTAAAATTAAATCAAATAAGAAGACAGATTTTTTTTACCAAAGTGGCTAACTGAACGCTGGAGAATACCAAAAATAATTTAAAAAAAAATTATGCTATTAAGAGTTACACATGATAGTAGCATTATTTCTTCATCCTAAGTATTTGCAGTCTGAGCTCCAGGGCAAACCTGTCCTATGTGTGTTGCCTATTAAGAAAACTTTTAACTTCTCTTTCTAAGAGTCTTCTTTTCTCCTTCATATCTAGGCTTATTTGCACTCTGTCATCTCCTTACTCTTCATTAGTCGCAGTTTTTTCTCCTTGTTATATGTAGAAAAACTAAATATGCAAAGATTTACCTTAAGCTTTCTCACTTACACTTGGGAAAATGATGTTTTTGAGTTGAATCCCCCCATTTTGGAAGAAAAAACAAATTTTTGGTCTGATTAACCAAAAAATGAACATTAAACTTCTTATTAAAAATGATAATTGCATGTATTAAAACTTGAATATATAATAAGCTTGTAGATAGTCATGATGATAAACCAGAGACAAAGATAGAAATTGACAGAAGGTGTACACACATATATATATAAGGTAGAAATTTTTCCTTTGTATTAATTAAGGTTCTATTAGGGGAAGAAAAGGCATTCTCAAACTGCGTAAGGACTTTGATAAAGGCCTCGGGGGGTCATTGAAAATATGTGTGCAGGATTTATGAAAACCAAAAAGAAATATTTATTTATATGTCTTATATAGATGATGTATATATTATAGTATTACAGAAGGGAATTTGCTACCAACACTAGTCCTAAAGTGTCAAGGAAAAATAAAAAGTATTTACCAAAATATGGAAGGGACAGGAAGGATAGAGAGAAGGACACTCAGCATGAGTTTCCCCTTTCTCTAGAGAGATACAGCCACCATGAGGAAGCCACAGTGAGGGTTGGTGGAGAATCAAGGTAGTAAACCCTCCAGCTGTATGTTTTTCTCTATTCCTGTTTTGTGCCATTTCTGTTGTTGATCAAATCAAACCAGAAGTCAGAGGGCAAAGTGGCATGTTGAGGCAGCTCACTGTGGTCAAGACACAGAATATAGCAGATCTGGAAAAGAGCTTGAGGATGCCCTTCTTCCTGTATCCATAGCAACCACTCTTCCTTTCATAGTTGTATATACTCTTGGGCTTTGTGGTCTAGGTAGTGCTCTCCATATACCCGTTAATGTGAACATTTGCCCATTACCTTCTCATCATCAGAATGAATCATTCATAATTGAGCTTACACCTAGGCTGCCAAAGAATTCAGCAGAGAGGTTGAAATTGCTTTTTTATATCCCTCTATCTTATACATGAGAAATATAAAGACCTCATGATAAAGTAATATGGTTGCACTGACTAATAATCCTCTGAATTTGGGATCTTTGGTCATATCAAGCTTAGATGATGTCAAAGTGATTTAGGTTCATATTTAAAAAGTAAGTATACCGAAAAGTATAAGGCATCTGGTGCCAATGAAATCAAGTAAATTCAAATATTTTTCCGGTAATTTCAAAAAGAGATGTGTTAATTTGGAGTTGCGAAGGGTTTCCAGTGGTATGATAGAAATAGCCAGTATTTTCATAGACTATTAGTAGATGGTGAATTTCTTAATAAGTAATTTTTCATTATGAGAGCTATTGCTTCTATTGACATAATTACTTCTATTTTCAGTTCCTTAAAGAGCCAGTTCTCAATGGGTATCTTAAATCCTGGGAGATTACTGAGCCATGACATATGTGCAATCTACAATATTTTAATTGAGTGAATCAGTGATAGTGTTAAGACTTAAAATTAAACCAATATTACCAGTCTCAAGACCAGAATTGCAAAGATTAATAGTAGAATACATTTTCAAAAGAGTTCCTGTACTAAGTAAGCATTTAACAGTCAGTATTGTTGGTGGACACAGTTTTATTCACCCTGAGTAGTCCACATGCCAACCCTGCTGCATGGTATAATCACCAATAGACATTTAGAAGTCAATACTGTTGACAGACATGAAGTGAAGTCGCTTAGTCGTGTCCGACTCTCTGCAACCACGTGGACTGTAACCTACTAGGGCTTCTCCGTCCATGGGATTCTCCAGGCAAGAATACTGGAGTGGATTGCCATTTCCTTCTCCAGGGGATCTTCCCAACCCAGGGATCGAACCCGGGTCTCCCGCATTGGAGGCAGATGCTTTAACCTCTGAGCCACCAGGGAAGCCTATTGACAGACATAGGGAACCTTAATCATTGAGAGAAAGCTTCTCTTCATAGTCTGATCCATTGTATAGAATCTATTCAGCAGGAAGAACTCAATGACACAGTGAAGAAAGTACCACTCCAGAGAATCAAGATTTGAGTGATCACATTGAGTTTATCGTTTATGATCTTTCAAATACATTTTATTTTTTATTGTAATTTTAAGAGTACAGCAAAATTGAGTGGAGGTTAATAGACATTTCTCACATATTCCATATTGTAATAGTTTTGAGGGAGTTGACTCACATAAGTGTTTCATTTTTATCCAGTATTTGGTAACAGAATTGAACTAGGGTCATTCCCGGCCTTTAAGTTGTAGACTCTATGTCCCTCAACAGTTTAAGTCCTTAATAAGTCCTTCTCATTGGCTATTCCATAGCTAACAGTCTTTATCGCATACATGCGTGCCTGTCAGTGACTCATTTTATCTGACTCTTTGTGACTCTATGTGCTGTAGCCCTCCAGGCTCCTCTGTCCATGGAATTTTCCAGGCAAGAATATAAGTGGGTTGTCATTTTATACTCCAGGGGATCTCCCGAACCCAGAAATTGAACCTGCATCTCCTGTATTGGCCAGCGGATTCTTTACCATTGAGCCACCTGGGAAGCCCAACAACTTTATTAGCCAGCCATATTCTGGATACAAGCTACTATTTCATCACATGTTACACTGCCACATTTGTTCCAGATATCGAGGTGATCAATATTTGAGACTCTCTATAGCCTTCATGGTTCTTTGCCTGTAGCTCAAATGGTAAAGAATCTGCCTGAAATGCAGGATACCAGGGTTGTATTCCTGAGTTGGGAAGTTCCTCTGGAGAAGGGAATGGTGATCTGCTTCAGTATTCTTGCCTATAGAATCCCATGACCAGAGAAGCCTGGCAGGCTACAGTCCCAGGGGTCACAAAGAATGCGACATGACTGAGCAAGTGAACTGAACTGATAATGCAGTTTGGGAATGCAAAGGCAAGAAGGCTATGTGTGTGTTAGTTGCTAGGTCATGTCCAACTCTTTGCATCCCCATGGACTGTGCGCTCCAGGCTTCCCTGTCCATCACCAACTCCCGGAGCTTGCTCAAACTCATGTCGATCGAGTTAGTGATGGCATCAAACTATCACATGCTTTGCCATCCCCTTCTCCTCCTGCCTTCAATCTTTCCTAGAATAGGGTCTTTTCCAATGAGTCAGTTCTTTACATCAGGTGGCCAAAGTATTGGAGCTTCAGCTTCAGCATCTGTCCTTCCAATGAATATTCAGAACTGATTTAGGGAATGGAAAACAGACGATTTGGAGAAGGGCCATACACTATAAGGGTGGCACAAACAGGGTTACAGGTGCAGTCTTGGATTTCTCATGGGGACTCACATCCCTAAGGATTGGAGGAACACTTATTAACTCATCCTTCTTTCCTTGAGAATTAGAGCAGTCACTCATGACAAGAGCAACTATTCTACTAAGTAGGTAATGACTGGGAAAAGTAAAACTGGGAGGTAATAGGAAAATACAGAGGGGGTCTGAGAGATCAAAGAGAGCAGGGCAGAAACCGAAAGTGTGAGAAGAAGGACCAGGGGAATGGTTTGAGATGGAAGAGGTTCTCAGGTTATTAGAGGGCATACTTTCTCCAAATCTTTATTGTCCCTACCCATAGACAGAGGATTCAAGCCAGACATAGGTTTTTCAGACAGAACTTGCCTAATATACCCTAGACTTTCATGGCAACTATTCCCCTGTCTGTCAGTGCACATGACTGTTTACACAGCATAAAGGAATATTACCAGACATAACAGAAGAGGAATCCAGAATAAGAGTGGGATTACAGCAGATAACATTTCAGGTCCCTTCTAACCCTATGTATCAGTGATTTCTAACATGATATTAACTATTAATTTAAAACTTTAAATTAAAAAAAAAGTTTTTAATTAAAAACTTCCCTGGTGGCTCAGATGGTAAAGCATCTGCCTACAATGCGGGAGATCCAGGTTCGATCCCTCGGTTGGGAAGATCCTCTGGAGAAGGAAATGGCAACCCACTCCAGTACTCTTGCCTGGAAAATCCCATGGACGGAGGAGCGTGGCAGGCTGTAGTCCGTGGGGTTGCAAAGAGTCGGACACGACTGAGCGACTTCACTCGCTCTATTAATTATGTTCTAAACCTTAAGACTTACAGATATTTTAATTTATTACCTAACTCCACTGACCTCCTTCTCTGGGGATGTGGAAAATATCAAAAGCTATGTGAATGAATTTGAAATTGCAGTATCAGAACAAAGAGGTATTGGATTGTCAAGTCAAATGGGAGCTAAAACATGGGGGCTGTGAAATAATAGATGGACCAGATACTAGTGAATATGGAGAGTAATGAATATTTATGTTGGGGTAACAGAATGCTAATGTGGCTGATCATATTCTAGTTCACTGAAGATTCCAGTTCACTGAAGTCCCCAAAATCTCTTTCTTACTCTTGGTGAGATTTCTCATTCTATTTTGGACTCTTCTTACCACCCCCCCAATATTGGCACTGATTAAAATGAAATGTATATATGTAGTTTCATCATGGTGATCAGAGGAATTTCTGAGTAGAAGAAAATACTAAGGAGCAATTCTTATTTCTTGCTATACTGAAACTTTAGTGGAGGAAAAGGAAATTAAACTGATACAGTTCATTTTCTACTTCTCAGAGCATCTAGGTCACTTGTAAGATGGCCACTCATGGTGTTTCCTCTAGAGGAGAATAATTAATAGTCTCCTCTTGTCTTCCTCCTCTCATTATACTTCAGTCATTGTTGGTGCTATTGTTATCATCATCATCGTTGATGTTGTCATCATCATTGTTCTCATTTTCATCACTATCATCATCACAGAAAAAGCTCTGTACCAAGTATTTTACATACAATATTACCTTCACCTTAGCACATCCCATCAAACTATTAGTATCTTCAGTTTACAGAGGAGGCAACTTTGGTACAGAGAAAAAAGAGTCATTTCGTCTAAATTAAAATGAGTACGCTTTGAAACCAGAATATAACTTAATATGATTGCAGAACCAGAGAAATAGATTCTACATAAGGGAGATGTTAGATCCCTGTCTCTTTAAAACCTCAGAAAAAAGTCAGTGATATGATGAAAGATGACCTCTAGATCAGGTATCTTCCAGTTTCCAATGAAACTTCATGTTTACTACTTCATGTAAATGGGAGAGAACATTTATAAAATAAGAAAAATGGTCTGAATTGACAAAGCAGTGAGATAAAAAACAGATTTTTAAATTTTGATTATAGAATAGAAATTGGAAAAGAATCAACAAAAAGAAGGGATAATATCGGAAAATCTGAGCATTGAAAGTAATAACCAGTGGAATCTTAGACAGGAAGGTGAGGAGATAGACAAGAATTTGAGAAGTTAAATAGCAGGGCCATAAGAAGTATCAGTTCATATAGGAAGTGGGTAGAACTTAAGTGTAATATGAACAGTCAAGAAGATTGAATTTGTTTCTAGAATTTATATATTTGATGTCTTAATTGTGGATCTTGCATTTCTTAGAAAATTATTAAACAATTTGGGGAATATATTCTGTAATCAAGGTTATTTACATGGAACTAGAGGAGACTGAGGGGATTTCATTTCCCAGAACATCAAAGAAGACTTTCCAAGACAGAAGATGCTGATTTATTAGTTTACAGTGGAAGGTAATTTGTCCCATAGACTTTAAATTCTTAAACCAATATTTTGGTGAGCATGGAGGCTGGGCAGTTGAGGAGCAAGTGGGTTTTGAGAAGTGGCTCACCTTTCTTAATACAGAGATGTCTTTCTTGACCACAGAAGAAATCCTGGAATCTAGTGGGGGAAGATATATTTTTTCATTTGAGCATAAAAGTTTTAGTGTGAAGGTCAGATGCAAGAAGGCATTTTTTGTGCATTTTACTTTTGTTGTTGTTGTTGTTTTCTCTTATTTTTGCTTTGATGGATAAGTTTCCAATCTCTCAATAATCCCTATAACTATTGTTTTGCAATTTTTTGTAGAAAAGAAACAGTCTCTAAATGATTAATTAATCAGTTCTGTAACATAAGAGGAAGAACTTTCAGAATCTTTCAAATCAGATTCAAAATCAATTATAGTTTGCTTNACTATTGTTTTGCAATTTTTTGTAGAAAAGAAACAGTCTCTAAATGATTAATTAATCAGTTCTGTAACGTAAGAGGAAGAACTTTCAGAATCTTTCAAATCAGATTCAAAATCAATTATAGTTTGCTTAACATTCCATAAATTATATGTTTTATAATTAAAAGTTTTAAAATCCACATATTCTTCTAAATCATCTTAACCTGTATTAACCTCAGGGGGATGCTCATCCCAGATGCTCATCCCGGAATATATTGATATTAGAGTTGACTCTATGTAGCTATAATCCCTAGGTGGCACTAATGATAAAGAACCCATCGGCCAATGCAGGACACTTAAGAGAGGTGGGTTCTATATCTGGGTAAAGAAGATCCCCTGGAGAGGGGGTAGTAGTCTTGCCTGGAAAATCCCATGGACAGAGGAGCCTGCCTGGTCCCAGTCCACAGGGTCTCAAAAAGTTGGACCTGACTAAATCAACTTAGCATGCATATGTGGATACCAATTATGTAGTCTTATGTAGTCAAACTTATGTTTAGTAAGAATAAGAGCCATCCTGACCAAATCTTGCCTGAATACTGTAATGATGCCTTGCATGATATTCAAGTATTGCTGAAAAATCTATCAAGCTCAGATGAAGACATTCATACAAGTCATTGTCTCTCTCTCTCTTTAGTCTTTAAGTCATGTCTGACTTTTGCAACCCCATGGACTGTAGCCAGCCAGGCTCCTCTGTCCATAGGATTCTCCAGGCAAGAATACTGGAGTATTGTAGAAAGTCTTTTTTTTTTTTTTTTTAACAGGGCTAGTATAAGACCAGTGGACTTCCCTGGGGGCTCAGATGGTAAAGAATCTGTCTGCTATGTGGGGGACTTGGGTTTGATCCCTGGGTTGCAAAGATCCCTTTTGGCATGGAAACCCACTCTAGTATTCTTGCCTGGAGAATCCCCATGGAGAGAGGAGCCTGGAGGGCTATAGTCCATGCAGTCCCAGAGTCGGATATGACTGAGCGACTAAGCACAGTGTAGCACATAAGGCCAGTAACCCTGGCCAAGATTGTTCTAAAGAAAAGTATAAAATTAATAATGTAATCTACAGTGGTTTTGTGTGTGCTGCTCTGGGGGCAGTGCTTTAGAAGGAAATTGTGTATATTTAGACAGCTTGTTAACAGTTCTTCATCTGAGGAGAAGGGAAAGTCCTTACAGTTATAAAAATGAATGTTTTTCTTAATTGATGATACTCAGCAATGAAATGAAGAAAAACAAAGCAAAACTATGAGGGTGAATCTAGGAGATATTATAGGACACTCTGAAGTTTGTTTTGTTTTTGTGACACAGGTGCTGATCTCCTCATTTGTTCCCCTTCTGGAGTGTGATTGTGAATCTGGATTGTGGTTTAACAGTAAGCCCTATGGCAACTGCAAACGCCAGCAATATCCTGTCCTCCACCTTCTATCTCACAGGTATCCCTGGATATGAGGAATTTCACCACTGGATTTCCATCCCATTCTGTCTCCTCTACCTTCTTGGAATCATGGGTAACTGTACTATCCTACATATTGTCCGGACAGACCCCAGGCTCCATGAGCCCATGTACTACTTCTTGGCCATGCTTTCTCTCACTGACATGGGCATGTCCTTGCCAACAATGATATCACTCTTCAGGGTGTTGTGGTCCATATCCAGGGAGATCCAGTTCAACACTTGTGTAGTCCAAATGTTTTTCATTCACACTTTCTCCTTCACTGAGTCATCTGTGCTCTTGGCCATGGCCCTTGACCGATATGTGGCCATCTGCCACCCACTAAGATATGCTACCATTCTCACTCCAACACTCATCATGAAAATCGGAATGGCAGCCCTGCTTAGAAGTGCCTTTGCCATGATTCCACTTCTAGCCCGACTGGCTTTCTTTCCCTTCTGCCACTCTCACATCCTTTCTCATTCTTACTGTCTACATCAGGACATGATCCGCCTTGCTTGTGCTGACACTAAGTTTAATGTTATTTATGGGTTAGTTCTGATCACTTTGCTGTGGGGAATGGACTCTCTGGGTATTTTTGTGTCTTATGTTTTCATCCTTCACTCAGTATTAAAAATTTCATCTCAGGAGGGGAGATTTAAGGCCCTCAACACATGTGCATCCCACATCTGTGCTGTACTTATACTTTATGTGCCTATGATTGGGCTCTCTATTGTCCATCGTTTTGCTAAACACTCATCCCCTCTCATCCACATCTTCATGGCTCATATCTACCTGCTAGTTCCACCTGTGCTCAACCCAATCATCTATAGTGTGAAGACCAAGCAGATCCGCCAAGGAATTCTCCACCTGCTTTTCCCCCTAAAACTCAGTTCTTCTGTGATGTAGACATGTCCTCAAGTCAATGATGGCATCAACCTTATGTGTGAAAATAAATAGTGAATGTCTACACTCTATGTTGGAACCAGAGTTACCAATAAAAGATTACTTTATAAAGAGAAATAGAACTGACAGTAGATCTAAAGGAGAGAATTAATGTCTACTGCAATTATAAAGCCTGACTTAGCATGTGCCTCATAAATTTAAGTATGACATTGTTGGAGTGAAGTTTTGGAAATCATTTCCATCTATTGTCTCTCATTTCTAATCCTAACCATGATTTTCCCTGAGTATTCTAAATGCTTTTTTTTTTTTTTTTTTTTGCTTCTTGACATACTGTATTTGTCCCTGATTATTATGTTACCTTTCTCATAAGTGTGTTTATAAATCTGCTGAAGTTACCTTTATTAAAGTTTGAAAAAATCATATGTTGATGTAAGAGCTTATTAGAACTCACAGCGTTTTATTTATCTTCATGGTGCATCAGTAGCATATTTTAAAAGTTTATACACATGTTCAGTCTTTTCTGAGGAAATTTAGTTTCACCAGGAATAGAAACAGTCAACCTTCATAGTTTGTTTTTACTTAATTTTCAGAAATAATTTTAATCTTACAGAAAGCCACAACTCAGAACCTTTTGAAATCTCTGAGATAATGTCTTGTGAAGTCAGTGTTTATAATCCATGGATTAAATTATTCTAAGAATAATTTAAGATATAATATTCAAATGTAAAAATTCTAAGTCACTAAGGTATAGCCACTTACATTTGTGATAGCAAGAAACAAAACATAAATCCTTTTGTCTAGAATTGTTTGAGCACACGAACTCTTTCCATACAACTCAAGTGATTTAGTCTCATGTGTGCATAGAGTTGTATAAAAAACCCACACTTCTCATTGAAATTTCCTAATTCACATGTCTACACTTTTTCAAAGACAAGTAAATTAAGCAGAAAAAAAAAGATTTTAAGAGTGCTTTATAACTTTCAGTATGTATATTGGTTTTAATAATAAGTAATATGNATATTGTTATCCTCTAATGTTTCTTAAGATGTATTATGAGTTACATTATATTCATAAAGCATACTTTACTAAAAACATTCAGAAAACTCATAGTCTCAAAATTAAGATAGCTCTTCCAGCAAAATATAGTCAGTGAAGACATGAGTGATTGAATAAAGAAATGAATAAATAGCATTTTGTATTATGCTATGAGCACAAGTTTGTATAATGAATTGAGAACAGAAATATTATCTTGTTTTTAAAAATTTAATGAAAGGGGCTTCTCTGGTGGCTTAGACAGTAAAGCGTCTCCCTGCAATGCAGGAGACCTGGGTTCGATTCCTGGGTAGGGAAGATCCCCTGGAGAAGGAAATGGAAATCCACTCCAGCACTCTTGCCTGGAAAATCCCATGGACGGAGGGGCCTGATAGGCTTCAGTCCATGGGGTTGCAAAGAGTCGGACACACTGAGCGATAACTAATAAAAAAAAAAAATTAATGAATGAAAGCTGAAATCCCAGCAAATAGTGCTATTGAAAGAGGAAGGCCTCTTGTTCTTCCCTAAATTCACAATAATATGATCTAAGCATATCTATCTTATTTGTACATGGGTTTATAAATTGAGACACTCTTATTCATATTGTAATATATAGTAATGTTCAGTTGCTAAGTTGTATCTGACTCTTTGTGACCCCATGGACTACAGCATGCCAGGCCTTCCTGTTCCTCACCATCTCCTGGAGTTTGCCCAAGTTCATTTCCATTGAAAAGGTGACACCATCCAACCATCTCATGCTCTGCTGCCCTTTCTCCTTATTTCAATCATTCCTAGCATCAGGGTCTTTTCCAATGAGTTGGCTGTTTAATCAGGTGGCCAACGTATTGGAGCTTCAGCTTCAGCATCAGTCCTTCCAATGAGTTATTCAGGGTTGATTTCCCTTAGCATTGACTGATTTGATCTCCTTGCTGCCCAAGGGACTCTCAAGAGTCTTCTCCAGCACCAAATTTGAAAAGATCAATTCTTCAGTGTTCAGTCTTCTTTCAGGTCCAACTCTAACACCCATACATGACTACTAGAAAAACCATGGCTTTGATTATATGGACCTTTGTTGGCAAAATGATGTCTTTGCTTTTTATTGTTTGATAAAGTCATGAGTATTTATTTGCCTTCTAAAAACATTCTCTGCCTACCTGAAGAATCTATAAGATATCTAGAAGGCCACATAATAATTTATCGTTGTGTTCCAATCCCCTATCATTAGGCAAAAATGCAATTATACTGTTTTCATTGTGTCAAATGTTAATCTTTGGACTATGCATTGATCATCTTTATGCTGCAGAAAGCCCTTTGTAGCAAAGCATGATAGCAAGCAAAAATCAGAGCAGAGTATGTCAGTATCCACTTTATCATCTAAGTATTTAGCTTTTTTTTTCTATATAAAATGTCACTGCAAAATATTTCATTAGCATGCTTAGTCTTTCACTCATTCAACTGAATAAATATTAAAATATAATTTCCTTTTAAAGAAACCTATAACATGGATAAGTATGTGATTATACAGGATATCTAGAAACAACCATACATATTTATAAAAAGAATTATAACAATATAAATATTTTCAAGACAGTCAAATAGCTTCAACCACTTGACCATGTATATATTTCTATTATGTTAATTATGCACTTTTTTACTGTTTGATGCCAGAGAAATATTTTAGCTCCTGTATAAATTAAGAGATGAATATTTTCTAGTGGAGATAAGGAATTACTTTGCAGTAATTATGTTATGAGAGTTCATAGATGATAAAGTTTGTCCTAGTACTATGGAATGCAACTAGCAAGAATATTTAGTGTAGGAAGAGCTAAACTAGGACAATGGCATGTGCTAAATATAAACACACCAAATGAAACCAGTGAACAGAATCCAGACCACTTATCATACTTTCCTTTTCTTCAGTATTGCCCTGACACAATTTCATCCCCATTAAATCAGAATAAGGGATATAACAGTTTGGTCCAGGTTGAACAATCTGACCCAATATAGGGAAATTATGCATCTTATCCCACAGTCATTGTAGCTAAGACCAGATAATGTCACCAGATTCAATAAATGTCATCCACTCCTCGTGGTGAGGTCTTATAGCAGGCTGACTTTAATCCTACCTGAGATATAGATATTCAGATTACCCTTGGCTGTCATGACATCCATAGAATGTTACCATGAAATATCCTGCTTTTTGTTTTCTTTATCTAACCAAAGGTAATTTCTATTGTTTTTCACCAAAAGAATCTTTAATACACTAAGGCATTGAAAGAGATAAGAAATTCATATTTTGTGGAAGCAAAAGGAAAGTTTTTTGAGAGGAAAGGAAATGAAATATTCAAATTGTAGGTCATATATAATGCATAAGGTATATTGGGGGTTTGTTATGTAAATTCATTAGGATTTTTATTAATTAAGATGCTTATCCATTCAACAAATGTTTATTAATTATGTGTATATTTTGGGCCCTGTGGATGTTATGGTAAGAATGGAATCGAAACAAATTCGTGAATATATAGAGTTTACATTTTGTCCTATCCATAGTAACTTGATGTAGAAGAGGCATTGTTTATTATCCAAAGGATATTTACATGTTGTATGTAGCTACAGTGGCACGTTACCTTAATATGTTCTGATAATTCCTGGTGGTACTTGAGCAGTACCTTGTTAGCTTCCTTTTAACCCAATATCAGGAAGATAACATTTAGAAATACAAAATTTTAAAGCCTTATTCATTGCATAGATGTTGCAGGAATAAATCTGTCCAGATTTATTTAGACTCAGTATTTAACCCTGATTCTCAGTCCTGGACTCCCCTGTTCCTTGTTGCTTTATTACTCTTGGATCATTTAGGTTGGGCACAGAGTCCTAGCACTCGCATCCTTATCTCTTTTGTCTTTACCCCATAAACAATGGGGTTCATGGTAGGTGGCACCAGTAAGTACAGATTTGCCAGGAGGATAAGGACGTGCCTGGGCACATGGTGTCCAAAGCGATGAGTAAAGAAGGAAAAGAAAGCCAGAGTGTAGAATATCAGGATGACACATGTATGGGCTCCACAAGTTCCAAAGGCCTTTGTCCGGGCTTCCCTAGAAGGCAGTCGGAAGACTGTTCTCAAGATTAACCAGTAGGACAGGGAGATAAGGACAAAGTCCAGTCCTGTGGTGAGGAGAGCAGCAGTGAGCCCATAAATGCTATTAGGGACAATGCTATTGCAAGCCAACTTGGCAATGCCCATGTTCTCACAGTAAGTATGGTGAATGACGTTGCTCTGGCAGAAGTGCAGCCGGAGAACGAGTAGGACGCCAGGGGTGACCACAGCCACACTTCGAGCCACCAGAGCCAGGACCACTTTGCTAATGAGAGAGCCTGTAAGTAGGGTAGTATAATGGAGTGGTGCACAGATAGCCGCATAGCGGTCAAAAGCCATGGCCAGTAAGACAGCAGATTCAGAGAGAAACAGAGCATGAACGAAAAACATCTGCGTGAGACAGGCAGGAAATGTTGATATGGAAGGGCCCTGCCAAAAGATAAGAAGCATTTTGGGCACCGTGACAGTACAAAGTAGGACATCTTTGAGAGCTAGCATGGCCAAGAAGAGATACATGGGTTCATGGAGGCTTCTGTCCCAGATCACCATTGCCATAACCAGGCCATTGCCTATTACAGCTAAAAGGTACATGAAGCTGAAAGGGATGGAAATCCAGATTTGGAAGTCTTCTAATCCTGGGACACCAGTCAGCAAGAAGGCATTGAGGGGAGTGGATGTATAGTTTGATGTTCTAAAGAAGTGGCCAAAATCTATTACGTGAAAAACAGAAGGAAAAGAGCCAGAGTAAATAACAGTTAAAAAGAGCACTTTTTCCTTCAACTGAGTTAAGTCTTAAGTACTAATTCTAGTATTGTAAAGTAGAAGAACATGGTCTAAGAAAAGTTACTGAATAACTGAATGATCATTGATAAAGTGCTCCCTTTTTATGGGAAATATTTTTATCTCTGAAAAATTTGTGAATCAGAAATGCTGAGATGAAATTTTTATTTTTTGTAATGCCAGTGGTTATAACTATGATTTATGCATATGTCTTTTGAAGCTTTAAGAGTTCTATGTATATAGTGTTTCTCTCTAATTTGATAATAAATTCTTAAAACTGAAAAGATAATTTTTCTCTCTCCTTTGTCTTGGTAGAAATGAAGATTGGAGAGAATTAATATTCCATTGTTCAGTGGACAGATTGACTGGGAGGAGATGGAACGGTGGTCTGACATAGAATTGGAGGCAGCATAAAAGGTTGAATTCTTGTTTCAATCCTGAGGGGGTGAGATATTTTCTTTGGTCTAAATTTTTTTTTCAATAAAGAAAAGAAAGTTTTACTCATCTGCCCCCATCTAAACTCTTGAAGACAATGTTCAAATTAACATGACATTTAAACTGTTGTACAAAAATTATAATATTAAACATACCATCATTTAAGACTAATTCTCAGGGATCATGAAATAGAATCAATGAACACAAAATTCAGAATATTACAGAATGTTCTCATTCAGAACAAGAAAATCACTGAAAATGTCAAGGCCCAATGTTATTCACTATCTATTACTGAAAAAATTTTTGAAAGAACAGAGTGACTGCAATTTTTATATTCACTAACAAAAGAATAAGATCAAATTTTAGCAACTTTTTCTCAATAGCAGCAATTCTTTTCAATATATCAAAAATTATAAAATATTTTCTGAAAAAAAACCCTCAATTTAAAAATTATCCATGTTTCAAGCCCATATAAAACATAAATTTAGTCAGTCATGTTTGCAGTCAAAATTAATATTTTTGATAAAGGCATCATATATATAAATTCACAATATTTGACTGAAACTTAGCATGTTTCAAAGTTATGAATAATAAATATTATTTCATCTAAAAAGAACAATACAAATTTTGGAATTCACAATCTTTACTTTTCATGTGAGATTGTCACTCTATCTAGCAAATGGAAAACTACTCTTCATTTCAAGATAACTAGCAATACTCCCTTAAGTTAACTGAAGTCCTTTTCAGATTATCCCAATACTTATCAAAGAATGAAGGCACATTATCAAATTATCAACACAAATTGATCCTTCTCCCTCTCTGTCCCACCCCTTTCATGAAATTCCAGTAGAAAGAAAAAAACAAAATTCCTCATCAAGAAGCAAACCCATAGAATAAGTAAAAGAACTTTTACTGAAAACTCAGAGGTTTTTGAATGTCTGTTCATTAAAAATATGGAGGTATAGCCACAATATTATTAATGTTGCTAAACTGAAGTCTTGTTTCATTTATCTGAATGTCCCCAGGTATGGTCTGGCTTTGCTATAAAGCAGGCACATGGAAAATGTCAGCAGGTTTACCTGGAAGACATATCAGATATCAGCACAGGAATGGACAATAAAGTAGTAATGGTAAAAATAATAATTGCAAGTATTTACAGTCCTTAAAATGTGCTCAGCATTTTCCTAAATTCTATTCTAACCACTTTAAATGAATTATCCAATTTAACAGTCACAACTACCATATAAAGTAGTCATTTTAGCATCACAGTTTTACACAGAAAGGAACTTAGTCTTTGAAAGACTTTCTCAAGGTCACATTACATACATGATGAGTATGGAAAGCCTGCTTTAAAATTCAGGCCTGCAGAACCCACAGTTATAAGTTTGAAACTGTTCTAATTTACCTTTTAGATGCATGGTTTTTCTAAACCCTTAGACCCTAAAAAGGAAGATCTTGAATTCCCACAGTGATGTTCCTAGATTATAGGCAAAAAGTCATGTCTAGCTAATAGGGGTGTAGAAAGACATATGTTTATAGATGCATCTGTATTATACATAGATGTCCATGAAAAACAGCCTAGGGAATAACCTCTGGGCTGAGAAGTCTTTTGGGTATTTCACATGCTGAGCAACTGCTTTTATAACAGAGACCTACAGTCAACATTTGGATTAGCTGACTACATTTATCTTTCATATTTCATAATTGGATTTTCCAGTTTTAAATTGCATTTGATAGTTTTCCACCCCAGAACAGCTTGTTAGCAAAAACTCTGCACTTTTTCCAGCTCATTATGCAAACCTGTTAGTGTGAGTCAGTCATGTCCTTCTCTTTGTGACCGCATGGACTGTAGCCTTCCAGGCTCCTCTGTCCATGGAGTACTCCAGGCAAGAATACTGGAGTAGGTAGCCATTCCCTTCTCCAGGGGATCTTTCTGACCCAGGGATAAAAGCTGGGTCTCTTGCATTGCAGGCAGATTCTTTACCATCTGAGCCACCAGGGAAGCCCATACTATAAAATATTAAGAATTTTCCTATATCGTGACTTCTTTTCAAGATGACCATCTATTGTGACAAACTATTGAGACTATTTTAAAATATGTCAGCATATTAACAACTGTCCTTTATTGAAATATGTTAAAGTTTCAATGAGAGAAAAATGTGATAATATTTGGAGGACTCTCACTTTTGAAATGAAGCTTTTAAAAATTAACATATATTACATTATAGACTGGGCTTCTCTGGTGGCTCAGTGGTTAAAGCGTCTGCCTGCAATGCAGGAGACCCGGGTTCGATCCCTGGGTCGGGAAGATCCCCTGGAGAAGGAAATGGCAACCCACTCCAGTATTTTTGCCTGGAGAATCCCAGGGAGAGAGGAGCCTGGTAGGCTACAGTCCACAGGGTTGCAAAGAGTTGGACACGACTGAGCTACTTCACTTTCACATTATAGAACAGATTTATATTTAAAGAAAAAATGAGAAGGTACAGAGTTTATATATCCCCTTAACCCTACCCACCCAATTTTGTCTTAATGTTGGTACTTTATTAAGTACACTCTGTAGTTTAGTACTTCAGTCTTTTATTGTGCATCTTTTGAGCTTTGACAAACAACATGCATCTACCATTACAGCATCATACACAATAGTTTCATTGCTCTACAGATTCCCTGTA
The DNA here is from genome assembly GCA_006410935.1 of Redunca redunca. NCBI lineage: Eukaryota > Metazoa > Chordata > Mammalia > Artiodactyla > Bovidae > Redunca > Redunca redunca. The sequence continues at coordinate 271,680 of SJYQ01001892.1, read as the reverse complement.
TTCCACCTATTTATTTCTCCTTCCCTCTAACCCTTCTGACAACCACTGATCTTTTTCTGTGTCTATAGCTTTTTGTTTCCCAAATGTCATGTAGTTGGTTGGAATCATACAGTACTGTAGCCCTTTAATATTGACTTCTTCCATTCCCATATACACTTTAGTTTCTCTCATACCTTTCTGTGGCTTAATAGCTCAGTTATTTTGATTCCTGAATACCATTCCATTGTATTGGTATACCACAGTTTATCCATTCACTTAGAGTAGAACATTTTTTCTACTTATTTTCTTTAAAAATTTCTTTTAAAAATATTCCATTTTCCATTTCTTTAAAAATATTGTGTGAGAAATTTAATTTGTAGGTCAACAAGGAAGGAAAAGGACAGATTGCATCTATTTGGTTTGGAAACTGACTTCAACTTACTGCACTTTTATAAAAGTTTCATTGTTAGTTTCAGCCTGTTTCCACATGATGATCTTTGAAGAGACTATGTTGTGAAATGGAAGTAGCAAATACTGTAGTCATAATTCTATGACTAACAATGGATAATCCTCTGAGACTTAATTTCATCCTCTGTAAATTGTGTATAAGCCAGACCCACTTTGGGGCCATATTCACAAGATGTCAGATATGAAGCACTTAGCAACATATGCAGATGCATAGCGATTAGTTAACAAAATATAAATCTGTGGGTTTTTCAAATTTTTTCTTTGATATCCTAGCAAGCCATGTATCTAAGTCATCATCTTCTTAACCCTTGCAACTAGATAATATAATATCAGCTAGGCCAGTAAGTGAGGACAGCAGAAGGCTGCATTGTATCTATTATGAGAAAGTAATTGGTTGGGCACTTATTTACTTTGATACTCTCTAAGATATCTGGACAACTCGCAGATATCTGAGTCTTGACCCTGAGAACCATGTACAATGCGGTCTTGTCCACAAACCAACTCCAATGTACTTGTTTCTGAGATAATCCTGAATAACAAGTTCATTCAGATCCAAGACTCTGATGATTGCAGGCACTCTTAGCTGGGTTCTCTGCTCAGAATCTCTAAGGCTGTTATCAGTTTGTCTGCTGGGCTGCATTTTCATTTACTGACTCTATCTACTTTTCTTTTTCCCTTCTTCCTCCTCCCTCCTCTGCTTTTATTTATGTCCTCTATCAAATATTATAAACTTAGAAACTTTGAATTTAATCAGTAAGGTCTTTGGAGTTATTGTACATGTCTTTCATTTATAATCAATAGGCAATACTGGATTCATTGTATGGACTATGCATTGGGCATTTGTTTTTATCATTTGTACATTTATTTATGTAATTAATATAAATCATCTATCTGAACTAGGTTGTTATGCTGTAACAACCCTCAAAAGAGATATGTCTGCTTGTATCATAGAGGATTGATAGCAGTCTGATGAATACTTAAATGAAATACTCTTCCCTTATCAGGGATAAGAGGCTTGTTATTAATGTTGCTGCTGTTGTTGTTCAGTCATTCAGTTGTGTCTGACTCTTTGTGACCCCATGGACTGCAGCAAGCCATATTTCCCTGTCCTTCACCATCTTCTGGAGCTTGCTCAAACTCATGTCTATTGAGTCGGTGATGTCACCCAACAATCTCCTCCTCAGTTGTCCCCTTCTCCTCCTGCCTTCAATCTTTCCCAGCATCAGGGTCTTTTCTAATGAGTGGGCTCTTTGCATCAGGTGGCCAAAGTATTGGAGCTTCAGCTTCAACATCAATCCTTCCAATCAATATTCATGATTGATTTATTTTAGGATTGACTGGTTTGATCTCCTTGCTGTCCAAGAGACTCTCAAGAATCTTTCCAACATCACAGTTCAAAAAGATAAATGTTTCAGCTCTCAGCCTTCTTTGGATACCTGCTGTAGGAATACTTGAGGTTTTTTGTTTGTTTGTTTTAATTTGATAGAAGACCTTGGCCGACAAAGGTCCATCTAGTCAAAGCTACGGTTTTTCCAGTAGTTGTGTATGGATGTGGGAATTGGACTATAAAGAAAACTGAATACAAAAGAGGTGATGCTTTTGAACTGTGGTGTTGGAGAAGACTCTTCAGAGTCCCTTGGACTGCAAGGAGATCAAACCAGTCTATCCTAAAGGAAATCAGTCCTGAATGTTCGTTGGAGGGACTGATGCTGAAGCTGAAACTCCAATACTTTGCCACATGATGTAAAAAACTGATTCATTGGAAAAGACCCTGATGCTGGGCAAGATTAATGCAGGAGGAGAAGGGGATGACAGAGGATGAGATGGTTAGATGACATCACTGATTCCATGGACATGAGTTGGAGCAGGCTCCAGGGGTTGGTGATGGATAGGGAAGCTTGGCTTGCTACAGTCCAGAGGGTCGCAAAGAGCTGGACACGACTGAGCGACTAAACTGAACTGAAGACCTTGAGTGAAATGGATTATTCGAACACTCTCTGAGTCTTCTCCTTCACCCAAAGGAGTCCTATAGAGTCAAATACTCCTTCCTTCTGAAAATGTTACATCTCTTGTCCAAGTAGTGAGGGGAAGAAGTATACACATCTGTTTACTGGTCACTGCTGTTTTGTCTTATTCAGTTTATCAAAATATAAATCTGAAATATTTTCAATTCTGTATACCTATCTAAGACCACACATTTTATATAGCAATAACTTAGACAATTAGAATCAGCCTCAGAACCATGGTCAGGACATATTTTCTTTAATTGGAACTTTCTATATTTGGATAAAGAAACTAAATAGGAGTCCAAGAGATCCACATCACCATCAATCAAAAGGAACATATTTTAGTAATTCTGTTGGTACCATTTCTATCTATAGGCTCTTGATGTTCTTGAATCTACTCTATCTGGTCTCAGTGTATGTTAGTGTTCAGGGATGAGACTGGTTAGAGATTCTAATTCTAAAGAATCAAATACACCGTATTCTCTGTCCTTGGGAATCAAGTTTTTCTTGACTCAAGTCTGTACCATTTTTCAAAATAACTCATGTTTGTCTTTGAGAGAGGTAAGGTCATAAACAGGTATCTGTGGTTTCTTGTAGTACATGCTAGAGTTGAACTACTCAGATATTTGTCCCAATTATCTTTGATTTTATTTCTATATCCAACCTTATCTAAATCTTGATTTTTTTCCCCTCCTCACCTGACACATCAAGGCAACTTGGTTGCTAGAGCCCCACAGGGGCAGCTTTCTCTTGCTACCACAAAACTCCAAAAACTTGAGACTCAGTTTGAGCATCTTTGCTGTTACTGAATAGCTACTTGAAGGGACAGAAATTATTGTATAACAAAGATTTTTTTTGGCTGCAGACAAAAGAATACCAACTCCAATTATATTTTCAATTTAAAAAATAATTTATTGGCTCATGTAACTGTAAAATCAAAAGGTAAGATTACTTCAAAAGATGTTTGAGTGAATTGTTTAAACATAACATGGACCCAATCTTTCTCTTTCTCTTCCAGTTCTAAGTTGTTTTGTTTGTTTGTTTTACTGTTGGTTCCATTAATAGTAGATGTTCTTTTCATGGTTCTAAGAAGGCAGTTCTTAAAATGTATATCCTTCCTTATTCATACCCACCAGGAAAGGGAAAGTCACTATGGTATTTTAAACAAAATCAAAATTTATACAAAACGAGATGAACTCCAACATTGATTGACCTGAATTGGTTTATGTGTTTCTTGAATGAATAGCTGTCTAAGTGAAATGTATATGCTGATGAAGACAATCAAAACCTAGTCAGAAGGTGTGGTCAATCATATTCGAATCCTATGACAGTAGTAGTCTTAGGAAGAGTGAAGAGAAGATGACTGTTGAAAAAATAACTAACAAGTATGCATTACAAGAGATGTATATGCAGAGAGAGGGATTAAACATGAGAAACTTATTTTGCATAGTTAAGGAAGGAGTAAGAAGGAAACTGATCAGCTCAAGATACCTCCTTCTTGTCAAGCTTATTTACACCTAGGATGATTTTAGCAGCATCTAGCATATGCAGGTCAGGAAGCAATAGTTAGAACTGGACATGGAACAACAGACTGGTTCCAAATAGGAAAAGGAATACGTCAAGGCTGTATATTGTCACCCTGCTTATTTAACTTCTATGCAAGGTACATCATGAGAAACGCTAGGCTGGAAGAAGCACAAGCTGGAATCAAGATTTCTGGGAGAAATATCAATAACCTCAGATATGCAGATAACACCACCCTTATGGCAGAAAGTGAAGAGGAACTAAAAAGCGTCTTGATGAAAGTGAAAGAGGAGAGTTAAAGAGTTGGCTTAAAGCTCAACATTCAGAAAAAGAAGATCATGGTATCTGGTCCCATCACTTCATGGGAAATAGATGGAGAAACAGTGGAAACAGTGTCAGACTTTATTTTTGGGGGCTCCAAGATCACTGCAGATGGTGATTGCAGCCATGAAATCATTCTACAAAGACTTCTCCCTCCAAACTTGTACCATTTTGGGTGCTACAGGAAAAACAATTACAAAAATATTCACCTGAGCACGTCTTTGTTTCTGGGATGGACAAATATTTTCCCACCAGTTTCTGGTGGTCCCTCAGTATCCAACTCCCTTATTGGGAAGAGATTTTTCCCTGCCTTCAAAATCTTGCAGCTACTGCAATCCTGATAGAAGATGTTTTAAAATCCAGGCCTGACTATATCCCTTTGTGAGGTTCTTAACCCTGTCACCCTCTTGCCTACCCCCACAGGCTCTCTCCCCTTTTACTCTTGCCTAAAAACTTTGGACCATTGGTCAAAACCATGAGAGGGATTGTCAGAAGATCCTCTGACCAATCCTGAGGAAATCTGGTGCACTGATGGAAGGAAGCAACTTTGTCTTGAATGGAAGAAGAGTCAGATATGCAGTAGTCTGCAATTTTGAGACCACAGAGGCTAAACCTTTGCCACCAGGTACTTCAGCCCAATTAGCTGAGCTCATAGCCCTGACTCGAGCTTTAGAGCTGAGAAAAGGAAAAACAGTAGCCATTTACACTGATTTCAAGTGTCCCTTTCTAGTGCTACATGCACATGCTGCTATTTGGAAAGAAAGTGGCCACTTGACCACCTGAGGGCCCTCAATCAAATATGGTGATCAAATCCTTAGGCTCTTGGAGGAAAATTCATCTAGGCAGTTCATCCCAGGCATTCTGCTGAGATTTCAGTCTCCCATTGTATAGGACACCAAAAAGGGAGCACGGAAGTGGCACGAGGGAATCAAGCAGCTATCAGGCAGCTATGAGAGCAGCATTACAGAATAATGACCTAATAAGGGTTGCCACCTTACTTCCAGAGACTGATTTGCCAGAAACTCCTTCATGTACTAAAAGTGAGACTCTTAAAGATAAGAGTGAGGGCTTTCAAGAAGATCATATAGGGTGGTTCCAAAAAGGAGGGACTCCTTTTTCTTCTTGGGAAAAGCAACTCCAATGGAAGTTGGTTAACTCCTTACACGCCACCACCCATTTAGCCGAGAAGGCCCTCCAAAGATTACTAGAAAGGTCCTTCAGAGGAACAGGCCTTCAAACGACTATAAGGCAAGTGGTCTCCTCTTATCCCATTTCCCAACAACCGCCAAGGAACTCGAAGACTCCAGCTGGCCCAGCCCATCCAACAACATGGGACCTACCCAGGAGAGGATTGGCAGATGGACTTCACCCAGATGCCAGTTTCTCAAGGGTATGCTGTGCTAAGTCACTTCAGTCGTGTCTGGCTCTGTGCGACCCCATAGACGGCAGCCCACCAGGCTCCCCCAACCCTGGGATTCTCCAGGCAAGGATACTGGAGTGGGTTGCCATTTCCTTCTGAAAGTGAAAAGTCAAAGTGAAGTCGCTCAGTCGTGCCTGACTCTTAGTGACCCCATGGACTGCAGCCTACCAGGCTCCTCTGTCCATGGGATTTTCCAGGCAAGAGTACTGGAGTGGGGTGCTATTGCCTTCTCCAAGGGTATAAATACCTATTACTTATGATAGATATGTTCACAGGATGGATTTAAAGCTTTCCCACCTGGATTGAGAAGGCTGAGTAGGTGGTAAAGGAACTGCTCCATGAAATCATGCCAATATTTGGTCTGCTCAGGTCATTACAAAGTGACAATGGGACATTATTTACTCCTAAGGTCACCCAAGTGGTCTCTAAAGCCTTAGGCATTATTATTATCTCCATTTTGCCTAGAAGCCTCAGTTTTCAGGAAAAATATAAAGAGCCAACCAATTCTTAAAATCAGTGATAAAAAGGTAACCTAGGAGACCACACTGGCATGGAAAGAGGCTTTACCAATAGCTATCCTCCACACCTGTATTGCCCCTATGGAATAGGTTGGTCTTAGTCCTTATGAGATGCTGTATGGGAGACCTTTTCTTTGTGTCAATGACTTCTTCCTAGATCCAGAGGCTCTGAACCTCCAGTCTTATACCATGGCCATTGGGCAGTTCCAACAGGATATATGCTATGTGGTGTCAACAAGAATCCAAAAGATTCTAAAGAGTCACCACTATATGCTCCAGGAACTCAAGTCCTAATTAAAGTCTGGAAAGATGGGTCCCTAAAGGTTCAACTCCAACCCACATGGAAGGGACCCTATCCTGTAATAGTTTCTACCCCCACAGTTGTCAAGGTAACAGGACACGACTCCTGGACTCACTACTCACAAGTCAAATCATGGAAGAAAACAGAAGAGGACACTCAATACACCTGTGAGCCCCTGGGAGATCTCAGAAACCTATTCAGAACTACAAATGAGTGCCATTCTGATGAAAATCCCCAAAATAAAGTCATTAGGGTAAGATATCTCATGATAGCTCTAAAGAGCCAACACAGCTTGGCAAAGCTTGTACTCCAAAATTGACAGGAGATAGTCCTCTTGATCCTTTAACAAGGCAGGACTTCAACCTTCTTGAATGAGACATATTGTTTCAGGGTAAATACCACCAGCTAAGTTAAAGAAAGTCTCACGGTCATCAAGAAATACATTCAGACCCTACAGCATCTCCAAGAAGGAGCTGGAGAGTTCTCAGAGTGGCCACAATCTCTCTTTGAGAGAGATTTCCCTGGCAATGGGAAATTTAAAGTTGGCTAATGCCTCTACTAGTCCCTGTCATCACCGTATTCATGCTGCTTATTGCTCCGTGTATTATCAATTGTCTAACCTGTTTTGTCTCTACCCAGGTCAATAAGCTACATACAACATGCAGTGCCAGTTCAATAAGGATATATAAAACTACAGCTGACCACAGAAAATATCACCCATCCTTATATGGACACTGCTGTAAGGACTCTGAGGCTTGAGACTAGCAAGAAGGGGAGGCCCAATGCCCTTCGATGTCCCAGTTCAGCAGGAAGTAGCCAAAGAGACTTCCACACCGCTATTTCCAAATAATTGGACTTCCCGTCTCTTGAGGGGGAAATGTTAGGTAGTTAGAATAGGAAAAAGGAGTTCAGAATGGCAGTGGCTAAAAAACAAAGAAGGGAAAATCCTGCCAATATAGAACAAAGGAAGGTCTGAGGACTGGAGTGAGAACCTCAAGTAAAACAAACAGCCCTCCTGGCTAGCACAATTTACATAGGGCAGGCTCAGGGAAAGGAGAAAATGACATATAAAAAGGGGGGCCAAAATTAGGCCAGTAGCTTCTCTTCTCTTTGCAACTTTTGGGTCGGACTGCCCTCATGTCTTGATGATGTATTTTCCTTTGTTTTCTAGGTAAAACTGAGTTGTAACATGGAGCAGTAACACTGATCTGTCCGAGGAAATTACACGGGGCTGTAATACTGGTCCATCTGTTGCTTCAAATTTTTGTTGCAATGAGACAAAACCAAGGAAATTGTACATTCCTCTGACAGCTGCAAAAAGAAAAAAGAGCTTTCATAATGATTTATTAAGAATGCCTGGAATGATGTAGCAGGCCCTGCTATCTCTACACTGAACATAGCTGTGGTCAAACTGGTGAAAAATGATCAATAATATTGGAGTTGGGATTTCAATGTTGGGTGAAGGTTGAACTGGACAAACCTCGGGATTTATTTATTCTCCAGATTCAGGATGATTGTTACTGGCTAATATCTCCTATTCACAGTGCATTTATGCAGACTTAAGGAAATACAATCACCTTAGCAATTGGGTTAAAGATGTTAAAAATCATGGATATTGAGACTCATAGAGTCAGTACAATGAGGGTTGTAAAACAGACCAGAAAGTCAAGAAAGCAAGAGTTTCCATAACTTGTTTAGAAACCATATGTTGTAGAAATGCTCCTTTTTATCTTGAATCATTGAAAACGCCACTGGCTCTAGAGTATATAAAGGGCTTGTTTTCTTTGTCATCATCTCAGTTTGTCATTTAAATTACTGAAACTGGAGCACGTTTACAAGTCACCTAAACATTCAAATTCTATAAAACTGATACAGAAAATCTTTTCGTCATTTAAAAAGTCCTTCTTGCTTGTATATGCAACAATGCAGATAGTTCGTCATATAAGAGTTAAGTTTTGAAATATAAAAGTCAAGATGTTTCTAGCTCCATTTTTTCTGAGTCTTAATTGGGGAGGTAGTCATTTACTTTATTTGGGATACTTGACACTCTCCCACTTACATCAAGAGTTCCTGCCTCAATGCTGGTACCGAAACCACCAAGATTATTTTGTGTAATCTCCCAAGTTATTTCTCTTTTTTATGTAACATATACAAGAGAACAAGAAAAAATGGTAGTGATTGCTACTAGCTTACAAAACTTTCAATTAAAAGCAATGTATCACAAAAGGGCTTCTCAGGTGGTGCTGTGGTAAAGAATCGGCCTGCCAGTGCAGGAGGTGAAAGAGACATAGACAGGTTCAGTCACTGGGTTGGAAAGATCCCTTGGGGAAGAAAATGGCAATCCACTCCAATATTCTTGCCTGGGAAATCCATAGCCAGAGGAGCCTGGCAGGCTGCAGTCCATGAGGCTACAAGGAATTGGACACGACTGAGCACAGCACACACACACACACTCCAGTCCAAAAGTGTTCTTTCCTTCAGTCATTCTTGTTACTTTATATAGAATCCCAGTTCTAAGACAATAGCTTTCAATGGGCAGGTAATAACAGTTCATGTGTTTGGACAAACCACTTTGATTAAGAAAAGACTAAATAAAGTCAAGGCTATGTATAGTCAGGCCGCTCAAGATGGGTGTTCTCTTTCTCTCTGTACATCTCTTTCTCAACCAGTGTCTGTGTCACCTACATTTTACTCACATGACTGATCTTCCTATTGACATATGATTGTCCTAGGCCCCAACTAGTGATTGTTCTTATCAGATGAACAGTGAGGGGTCTGCCCCTCTGCTATTTCCCTAGTAACCAAAGAACCAACCAGATATAATTAATTCTCCTTTTAACTGTCAATCTTCCCTTTTCCCCAGGAAATACCCAGGACTGCAGCCATGTCCTGAATCACCATCCGCCACACATGATGGACTATTGCTCTAGAACCTTGCTTCAGACATGTAAGTTCCCCATCCACTCTTTCTTTGATCTTGATACCAGACAAGTTCAGGTCTTGTAGGCCTATGGAGTATAGCCCAGGAGTTTACAAATCATGAGTTTTGGTGGATATTATACACAATAAAACTAAAGAAAAGTATGAGTATATTATTAATCAAAGGGAATTAATAGTTATATGTTTCTCTGAAATGAAAAAAAAAAAAATTTATAGACTCATTAAATGTTGAGTAGCCAGAGAGGTGGCACACATCAATTGCAAAAGCTAGAGAATATCAGTAAAGTAAAAAGATTCCTTTAGTGGAGATGTTAATAAATAATTATGATACTACACAGTGGTTGGAGATGTTAGGCAATGTAAATTGTCTTAATATGTAATTTTATTTCCAAAATTATAGCATTAAGAACTCCTAAAATTTGAAGTCATATACATTTTTAGTTTGAAGTGATTTTATAGATTACCCATCTGAATTTATTAAGAAATTCTTCCATTGACACTCATGACCTCCCTTGCATTGAGAAATGATTAAATATCCGTCAGAAAACACTTAATAATATAAAACTATGCTGCCTTTAGGAGAAGGCAATGGCACCCCACTCCAGTACTCTTGCCTGGAAAATCCCATGGATGGAGGAGCTTGATAGGCTGCAGACCATTGGGTCGCTAAGAGTCAGACACGACTGAGTGACTTCACTTTCACTTTTCACTTTGTGCATTGGAGAAGGAAATGGCAACCCACTCCAGTGTTCTTGCCTGGAGAACCCCATGGATGGTGTAGCCTGGTGGGCTGCCGTCTATGGGGTCACACAGAGTCAGACACGACTGAAGTGACTTAGCAGGAGCATGCTGCCTTTTCCAATGAAGAACATTCAAGATTGGGGTCAGTGGTGTGATATCCTCTCAAAACCTTTCTATGCCAAAGCTAAGGTCTCAACCTCATCTTGGTAGTTGGTCTCACAAGGTGATGTCTAATCAGTAACATCTATGTTGCTCCAAAACAAAATTTTCTGTGCAGTTGGTTTTCCCTATTGCCATAAATTTACAATTTTCCTTGTTTAGATTAGACCTTGTTGTTGTTTTTTTTTTGTCTACTTTGTGGTTTATGTCTCCAAAATTTACGAGCATTTATTTACTTTTTTATTCTATTGATACATACTTTGTAGGTAAAATGTAGGCTAGGTATCTTGTTAGAATGAATGCATATATATATATATGCAATTCATGGGGTCGCAGAGTCACACAAGACTGAGCGACTGAACTGAACTGAACTGAATTCCCTGTCTTAAGGGTATAATTACTACAATGAAAAAAAATTTCTCAGGTAACAATAGTTCAAAAATTAAGAGTTCTGGAATGACATGGAAAATGAAAACCTTAAAGTAACAATGAAATAGAATGTCCATCTGTTTTCCAGAGAGTCTAGACTGAGTGTGAGGTGGACTGGGATCAGATTCTATAGAGACACAAGTGAGACAATAAGTTACATTTACAAGCTCCTGCTTTACCACACAATCGTTTAGAAACACTATGAGTTTCCTGTGCACTTCCAGAAGACTATGCATTTTAAGCTTAAAAGGTGAGAATGAGGAACATGTAAGGCTTTACACAAACTTGTAGAGAAGTTACTGTGCTGGTTCAGGAAGCATCTCCTTTTCATTCTTGGCAGAGCATGCTGAAAATGAAAATTATCTAAAACAGCACTATTATTTCTCTATTTTTATATTATTTTAATAACTTTTTAGAAGCAAAAAGTATTTAAAGTGAATGCTTTTCAAATAAAATGTTTCTTTTCTCTATCAAATATTCTTAATGACATAC
>SJYQ01001892.1:224411-259614 GCA_006410935.1 Redunca redunca | reverse complement strand
TTTTTTTGTCCAAGTTAGAAGTTAATTTCCTAGTGATTATTCTCAAAATTTATAAATGACCTGAAAGTCCTGTCTGCTAGAATTTCAGTAGATTACCCAGAATACGGCTTCGTATCTCCCGGGTTTTAATGCAATATACAAAAGGGTTGAGAACTGGAGGGATCAGTAGGTATATATACCCCATAATAATGTGCACCATGGGTGGAACAGATTTCCCAATGCGATGGAAAATGGACACCCCTGCCATGGGGACATAGACCAGCAACACAGCACAGACATGGGAGACACAAGTGTTAAGGGCCTTGAATCTTTCCTTCTGGGAAGCAATGCCTAGCACAGTGACAAGAATCTTCAAGTAAGAGAGGAGAATGAGCAGAGAGTCCATTCCGAAGATGACAAGAATGACAATGAGGCCATAGATGTTGTTGATGCGGTGGTCAGAACAGGAGAGCTTGATAATATCTGGGTGCAGGCAGTATGCGTGGGAGAGCACATTGGCCTTACAAAACTTCAGTTGCTTGATGAGAAAGGGTCCTGGGAAGATTATGGCCACAGCCCGAAACAGAAACCCTGCACCTATCTTAGCAATGGTGGAATTAGTCAAAATAGCGGTGTACCTGAGTGGATTGGAGATGGCCACATAGCGGTCAAAAGCCATGGTGAGCAGGATGCCTGACTCTGTTAGGGAGAAAACATGGATGAAGAACATCTGCACGAGGCAGGCATCAAAGTCTATTTCACGGATGTTGAACAAGAAAAGCTTGAGCAAGGTGGGCAGGGTGGCAGCACAGAGTCCCAGGTCACTGGCAGCCAGCATGGAGAGGAACAGGTACATAGGTGCATGAAGGGACGGTTCCACCCAAATAATTGCTAAGATGGTCATGTTACCCACTAGGGCAATCAGGTAGAGGGCACAGAACAAAATGGAAATCACAGGGTGTGAGTCTTCCAGTCCAGGGAAACCAGTCAGAAGAAAGGGTTTGTAGGCACTACTGTTGAAAAAGACCATGATGTCTCATTAGGAACACAGGAGTCAGTAGTGTTTTATCTCTAGTGTGAGAAAGTCAGAATTATTGCATCATCACCACGACTCTTGTTTTATTAATATAAAGACATCTACAGTATGTGCTTATGCTGGTTACCACGTAAATCCCTTTTACCCCCTTTTTGAAGCTATAGTCAAAGTGAAATATACAAGCAATAGTAAAATTTTATACAGAAATCATAATATGAAACTCACATTAACTGTTTAATTTCCACATATTAACCCTATTTTAATCAATACATGAAATACCGTATGTAACAGTGTCTCTGAATTTTTCTTCCATTTTTAAAATATAATACGTGGTGTGGATGCTATGAGAAGACAGCTTAAAAGTAGGATAAAGATTAAATTCCAGGGTAAGAGGTAGGAAGGGGTAAAACCTCTCCTTTAAACTTAATGCTTGTTATCTGTCTTTGTGTTCATTAAGGAAACTGAGCAACAGAAACCAGGAAATATGAATGTCACTCATAGAGAGTCCTTATCCTTTCAGGGAAAATAGACTCATGTGTATGATTAAATTACAATCTCTGTCTACCAAACCATAATCCCAAGGTCATGTTAAGCTAACATGATGCTCCCCTCTTTCTGTATTTGTTTTTGTTTCCTAATCTTAAAAGTGTAGACCAAAGAGTAAGATTGGGGTTTAGTATATCCATACTCTATTTCTACATCTGACACTGAAAGTAATTGTTAGTCACTTAGTCGTGTCTGGCTCTTTGCGACCTCATGGAGGCCAAGCTCCACAGTTCATGGGATTTCCAAGACAAGAATACTGGAGTGGGTTGCCATTTCCTTCTCCAGGGGATCTTTCTGACCCAGGGATCAAACGTGGGTCTCCTGCATTAAAGGCAGATTCTTTACCACTAAGCCACTAGGGAAGCCCTGAGTACATCTGACACTAGCTATATCATATTGGCTAAATGCTTCTGCTCTCAAAAATATATATCTTTTTAATTTTTAAAATGTTTTAATTGGAGTTAACTTTTAATTAATGCTTTAATTGGAGTTAAGTTTTAATTAATGTTTTATTGTGGAGTTAAATAAATGATCTGCTAAGGTTTCTTGCCACAAAGATCATTTGGATAACTTTATAAATTTATTTTTAACATATATATGTGTGTGTATATGTATATACATATATGTATGTGTGCTGCTAAGTCACTTCATTCGTGTCCAACTCTGTGCGACCCCATAGACGGCAGCCCACCAGGCTCCCCCGTCCATATATATATATATATGTATATATAATGATTATATGCTTACAAAACTGCCCATTCTACACACTGTCCTTTGTAATCAGAATATTAGAATGAGTTTTGGAATCTGTAATTTTCAGATTTTGGATGTGGATAAAGGCTTAATATGAGAGGTAATATGAAATAAAGCTGGAGAGGTCAGTAATTTAAAGACATTCTTATATAATTCCCAAATAAACAAATAAATGTAAGGGTACTAATTTTAAGTGTATATGTGTGTATGTTTTGAAACAGTCAATAATATGATTACATTTATATCTTTGAAAGATGACTCTAGTTAGTTACATTGGAGTCAGTTAATTGCATGGACACATTTTATTATTCTCCATAAGGTGATTTCCCTGTTTCAAGGAAGCTGTGATTTATAATACTAGCTAACATGTACTGAAAGGAGTAATACTGTGCCTCTGAGACTGTCAAATTTTTAAAATTATCTCCCTAAAACTTATGAAAGCCTTGTGTAAAAATTTCAGGTTTACAATTATTTTTCAGAAGAAGTATCAGGCTTAGAGAAGTAAAGTGACTTTCCTCACAAATAACTATTAAGGAGCAGGACAGAATTTAATTAAATGAAGAAAATAAAGTGTGCAGTCCATGAATTTTGCCAGTTTGGATGTTGATCTCCTTAATTGTATTATTACATAAAAATTAAATGCATATGCTCTGCTTGTGTTCTGTAACTCCATGACCCTGGGCAATAAATTAGTTCTCTCCAAACCTTGGTTTTAAATCTATAAATTGTGGACAGTTTCAATAATAATATCTATAACATAGGATTTCTGTGAAAAGAGATGATTTGTGTTAAAAATATAAAACCCACTCCAGTATATAGACTTTTCCCAGAAATAAATTTAAAATATTATTTTTAATAATATTTCTCAGTAGAGTGCCACATGTTTCTTTGCTGTATTCCATAACCAAACATGTCATCCAAATCTGTGTTGCTGTCTGCAAATACAATTAGGAGGAATTTGAGGGCTGTAAATTTCATAAATAAGATTCCAGGGATTCTTCCTATATAGGCTTCCCTGGTAGCTCAACTGGTAAAGAATCTGCCTGCAATACAGGAGACCCCAGTTCGATTCTTGGGTTGGGAAGATCCACTGGAGAAGGAATTGGCTACCCACTCCAGTATTCTTGGACTTCCCTGATTCTTCCTATAATGGGGCAGCATGGAATTCCTACCTATTTACTGATGATCCATTGCTTGCATTTAACATCTCCATTGGTCATCTTGGAAACCTGGTAAATCGGAGAAAAACTGATATCTTTAGAAAAGGTACAGTGAAACAAAGACCTCAAAAGAAAGCAGCCTTCCAAGGGCTTGATAATTATGCAAACAGACTTGAAGAGGAAATAAAATCTAGGATTAGGAATTACCTTTTAAAACCTCTCTTCCTGGAATTTCAATTAGAAACAAAAGAGAGGAATTCCCTGACAGTTCAGTGATTCAGCACTTTCACTGCCGAGCCAGGATTCAGTCCTTGGTCTGGGAACTAAAACTGCAGGCCGCTCTGTCATATGGTCAAAACAAAAAGGGGCAGAGCAAGGGGAGACACCTGTTTTCCAGCAGAGATACTGAGTACTTTAGGACCATAATAGAAAGGAAATGTTCCCAAAATTTATGTCCAGAAGCAGGCAGTTATTTATGTGTGAGTGTTTATCAGCCTAAGTCTGCACTATTTTGAGGTTTTCCCATGAGCATCATGTCTTCTGAGTCAGTTGCCATGAGTGGTTCTCTAGAGTCCATAAACTCACACAGCTACTTCTTTCTATCACCTTCCAAGGCATAAATAAATCTTACTTTGTACTATTATTCACAGTATTTTTTCTCTAAATTAGGATTTTAAATCATATTATTTTATGAGAAATGTTATGTAGTTAGTGCTTATATTCTGTGGATAGTATCCTATAATTATATAGACTTGTTTTTATCCTAGGATCTTATAAAATATATGTGCAAGCTTTTTGCTTGATTTTCTTTGCATTTAACATGATAAATCATTTCTTTGACTGTGTCTATGTTTTATGGTAGAGAGGAAGTTTTCTTAACTGACTTTCTAAGAAGAAAAAAAAAAGGAAACAAAAAACCCACAGAGATATGTATATATAGTAATACTGTGTAAGACCGATGCTAGTCAAACCATGTCACACTAATTTAGGAAGACTACAGTACTTCAAAAATTTAAATATGGAGATGACTAAAAATAATTTAAATGTGAATTGATTACAGCACAAGCTGGAATCAAGATTGACGGGAGAAATATCAATAACCTCAGATATTCAGATACACCTCCCTTATGGCAGAAAGTGAAGAGGGACTAAAAAGCCTCTTGATGAGAGTGAAAGAGGAGAGTTAAAAAGTTGGCTTAAAGCTCAACATTCAGAAAACTAAGATCATGGCATCTGGTCCCATCACTTCATGGCAAATAAATAGATGGGGAAACAGTGGAAACAGTGTCAGACTTTATTTTTTGGGACTCCAAAATCACTGCAGATGGTGACAGCAGCCATGAAATTAAAAGACACTTACTCCTTGGAAGAAAAGTTATGACCAACCTAGATAGCATATTCAAAAGCAGAGACATTAGTTTGGCAACAAAAGTCCATCTAGTCAAGGCTATGGTTTTTCCAGTGGTCATGTATGGATGCGAGAGTTGGACTATGAAGAAAGCTAAGCGCCGAAGAATTGATGCTTTTGACCTGTGGTGTTGGAAAAGACTCTTAAGAGTCCCTTGAACTGCAAGGAAATCCAATCAGTTCATCCTAAAGGAGATCAGTCCTGGGTGTTCACTGGAAGGACTGATGCTAAAGCTGAAACTCCAATACTTTGGCCACCTCGTGCAAAGAGTTGACTCATTGGAAAAGACTCTGATGCTGGGAGGGATTGGGGGCAGGAGGAGAAGGGGATGACAGAGGATGAGATAGCTGGATGGCATCACCGACTCAAATGGACATGAGTTTGGGTAAACTCTGGGAGTTGGTGATGAACAGGGAGGCCTGGTGTGCTGCGATTCATGGGGTCTCAAAGAGTCGGACACGACTGAGTGACTGAAATGAACTGAATAATAATGGTGAGACTGTTGATAATCACAGTGACAGCAATGATGATATTTAGGAAAAAGAAATCGTAAACAGCAGTTTGATTTTAAGCTTTCTTCTTTCTGTGCCTATTTTATTAATATAATATGAATTAAGACAATGTATGTTATTGCAGGTGAAGAAAGTTGGCAATTAACTCTCAAGACACAAGGAGCAAGGAAAACATGGGGAGTGAATAGTTAATGTTATAATGTTTGAGTATAAGTTTATGTAGTCAGGAAAGGCTTCAGAAGAAAATTGTCTGAAAATTGAATGACACAAAGTGATGCATTGGTCAATAAATATATAACCTGAATAGGCATGAGTGCATGCATTATGAAAGTGATACATATTAATGTGATACTTAAGAATGTTAAAGACGGCTCAGGATTATATGATAATGTATATATAAGTAGAAGACAGAAGATATACTGTTTTGGGAGAAATGCAAAATAACATAATGGATCACTTTAATAAACTTAGCCAAATGAAACTATGTTTTTAAAATGTCTTGGGTTGTTGTTGGGGTTCAGGGTGGTGGTGGATTATTCGCCAAATTGTGTCCAACTCTTGTGATTCTGTCGACTGTAGCCCACCAGGCACCTCTGTCAGTGGGATTTTCCAGGCAAGAATCCTGGAGTGTGTTGCCATTTCTTTCTCCAGGGGATCTTCCCAACTCAGGAATTGAACCCAGGTCTCTTGAATTGAAGGCAGATTCTTTACCCACTGAGCAATGAGGGATGCCTGGGACTCGGTGTGGGTGCCCCCCCCATGCTGCAATGGCATAATGCTTATTTTAAATTAAAGTTACTTGAGAAACAGTGAGTGGAAGAAGATCCTCCTCTCCATCACCTGAAAGCGAGAAACCCATCTTGCATTTGAAAGATGCTCTTCCTGCACCAGGAGGAAGAAAGACAACCTTATCATCAGATATAGGGACTTCAGGGCCAAGAAGCCTGAATGTGTAAAAAAGTTGTTCCTTCCTTACTATTTTACCACCCCAAACCCGAACTCTGTTTAGCTACTTCTCTAATTGGCACCCAAACCTAAGTTTGTCTTGTCAGATCCTCACAAATTTATTGTTTCTTTGTATAAAAAGCATAAAAGCTGCCTGCTTTGATCACTCCTTAAGCTCCTAATCTATGAGACCTCTGTAACTACAGAATTAACTTAGATTTCCTCTGGCTAAATTGGCTCAGTTCAGTACAGTTCCGTTCAGTTTCTCAGTTGTGTCCAACTCTTTGTGATTCCATGCACTGCAACAAGCTAGGCTTCCTTGTCCATCACCAACTCCCAAAGTTTGCTCAAACTCATGTCCATCGAATTGGTGATGCCATCCAACCATCTCATCATCTGTCATCCCCTTCTCCCCTTCAACCTTGCCTAGCAACAGGGTCTTTTCCAATGAGTCAGTTCTTCGCAGCAGGTTACCAAAGTATTGGAGCTTTAGCTTCAGCATCATATGTTCCAGTGAATATTTAGGACTGATTTCCTTTAGGATGGACTGGTTGGATCTCCTTGCAGTCCAAGTGACTCTCCAGAGTCTTCTGCAACACCAGAGTTCAAAAGCCGCAGTTCTTTGGCACTCAGCTTTCTTTATGGTCCAACTCTCACATCCATACATGACTACTGGAGAAACCATGGCCTTGACTATATGGACATTTGTTGGCAAAGTAACGTCCCTGCTTTTTAATATGCTGTCTAGGTTGATCATAGCTTTTCTTCCTAGGAGCAAGCGTCTTTTAATTTCATGGCTGTAGTCACCACCTACAGTGATTTTGGAGCCCCCCCCCCAAAATAAAGTCTGTCACTGTTTCCATTGTTACCCCATCTATTTGACATGAAGTGATGGGACTGGATGCCGTGACCTTAGTTTTCTGAATGTTGAGCTTTAAGCCAATTTTTTCACTCTCCTCTTTCAGTTTCATCAAGAGGCACTTTAGTTCTTCTTTGCTTTCTGCCATAAGGGTGGTGTCTCTGCATATCTGAGGTTATTGATATTTCTCCCTGCAATCTTGATTGTAGCTTGTGCTTCATCCAGCCCAGCATTTCACATGGTGTACTCTGCATATAAGTTAAAGAAGCATAAGCAGGGTGACAGTATATAACCTTGATGTACTCCTTTTTCTGTCTGGAACCAGTCTCTTGTTCCATGTCCAGTTCTAACTGTTGCTTCTTAACCTGCATACAGATTTCTCAGGAAGTAGGTAAGGTGGTCTGGTATTCCCATCTCTTTCAGAATTTTCCACAGTTTTTTGTGATCTATACAGTCAAAGGCTTTGGCATAGTCAGTAAGCAGAAATAGATGTTTTTCTCGAACTCTCTTGCTTTTTCAATGATCCAACAGATGTTGGCCATTTGATCTCTGATTCCTATGCCTTTTCTAAATCCAGCTTGAACATCTGGAATTTCACAGTTCACATACTCTTGAAGCCTGTCTTGGAGAATTTTGAGTATTACTTTGCTAGTGTGTGAGATGTGTGCAATTGTGTGGTAGTTTGAGCATTCTTTGACATCGCCTTTCTTTGGGATTGGAATGAAAACTGACATTTTCCAGTCCTGTGGCCACTGCTGAATTTTCCAGATTTGCTGGCATGTTGAGTGTAGCACTTTCACAGCATCATCTTTTATGATTTGAAATAGCTCAACTGGAATTCCATCACATCAACTTAATTCTTATATGCATTTATTTATTTTTTTAGCTTCATATATAAGAAGTGATGACATAAGTATTAATTTCTAAAATATACAGGCAACACCTACAACTCAAAGCCATGAAAACAAAAAACCCAGTCAAAAAGAGGGAAAAAGACTTAAACAGACATTTTTCTACAAAAGACCTACAGATGGCTAACAAACACACAAAAAGATGCTCAACATCACTCATTATTAGAGAAATGCAAATCAAAACTACAATGAGATATCACCTCACACCAGTCAGAATGGCTATCATCAAAAAGTCTACAAACAATTAATGCTGGGGAATTAGTGGAGAAAAGGGTACATTCTTGTACTGTTGGTGGGAATGTAAATTGATACAGCCACTATGGAAGATGTACCATCTTTATGGAGATTCCTTTAAAAACTAGGAATAAAACCACCATATGACCCAGCAATCCCACTCCTAGTCATATACCCTGAGGAAACCTAAATTGAAAAAGACACATGTATCCCATTGTTCATTGCAGCACTATTTAAAATAGCTAGAACATGGAAGCAACCTAGATGTCCATCAACAGATGAATGGATAAAGAAGTCTTGGTACATATACACAAGGGAATATTACTCAGCCATAAAAAGGAATGCATCTGAGTCAGTTCTGATGAGGTGGATGAACGTAGAACCTATTATACAGAGTGAAGTGAGTCAGAAAGGGAAAGATAAATATCATATTCTAACACATATATATGGAATCTAGAAAAATGGTACTGAATAATTTGTTTTCAGGGCAGCAATGGAGAAACAGACATAGATAAAAGACTTATAGACATGGGGAAAGAAGAGGAAAGGGTGAGATGTATGGAAAGAGAAGCATGAAAACTTATATTACCATATGTAAAATAGATAGCCAATGGGAAGTTGCTGAAAGGCTCAGGAAAGTCAAACAGGAGCTCTGTATCAATCTAGAGGGGTGGGATGGTGCAGGAAATGGGAGTGAGTTTCAAAAGGGAGGGGATATATGCATACCTATGGCTGATTCATGTTGATGTTGACAGAAAACAACAAAATTCTGTAAGCAATTATCCTTCACTTTAAAAAAATAGAAAAAAGATGAGGTACATATATACAATGGAATATTAGTCAGTCATAGAAAGTGTGAAAAAATGATTTTGCAGCAACATGGATGGATCTAGAGATAGTCATACTAAATGAAGTAAGTCAGAGAGAGAAAGAAACAAGATAAAATATCACTTACAAGTGGAATCTAAAAAAGATACAAATAAACTTATNAAGATAAAATATCACTTACAAGTGGAATCTTAAAAAGATACAAATAAACTTATTTATAAAACAGAAATAGACAAGACATAGAAAATAAACTTACAGTTCCCAAAGAGGAAGGAGGGAGGGATAAATTAGGAGTTTGGAATTAAAACATAAACACTACCGCATATAAAATGGATAACCAACAAGGGCCTACTATATAGCACAGGCAACTATATTCAATACCTTATAATAACCTAAAATGAAAGAGAATGCGAAAAAGAATATGTGTGTGTGTGTGTGTGTGTAACTGAATCACTTTGCTGTACACCCAAAAGTAACATAACATTGTAAATCAACTATATTTCAATTAAAAAATTTTTAATAAATAGACTCAGTGGAATATAGTAAGAAACTATAGTGTAAGGATTAGGGTTACAGTTATTAACAGTAACGTGGATAGCAGGCGATATGGTGATAAGACAATACCAATTCACATTCTATAGAACCATATTGATTGATTCACTTATCCATTAGGGATTTGATAATAAAAATACAGACTCTGAAAACAGGTTCCTAAAAGAAACTACTTTAATAAAATCATACAGTTCTGAAGAATGACCTATAGTGATGGCCAAAGTGAGATCAAGAGAGTGCAAATTGAACCATTCAGTTGAAAAAGAAGATACTATCTTGTGCTGAAGAACTGTCACTTTGGGTAGCAATACTATCATGAGCTAAATGGTTTTATTTTGGAATAAAAGAAATACTTAATTTTTAAAAAGTGATAACATAGAATATTTGCATTTCTCTGATTATTTCACTAAGCATAATGCTCTCTAGGTCTATCCATATTGTGACAAATGACAGAATTTCATTCTTTTTTATGAATGAGTACTAGTCTACAAGAGGCTTCCCTGGTGGCTCAAACAGTAAAGAATCTGTTTTCAATGCAGCAGACCTGAGTTTGATCCCTGGATAGGGAAGATCCTCTGGAGAAGGGAATGGCAACCCACTCTAGTATTCTTGCCTGGAGAATCCCATGGACATAGGAGCCTGGCAGGCTACAGTCCATGGGGTCACGAAGAGTCAGACACAACTGAGTGGATAACACATACACATACTATTCCAAGAAAACCAAAGTGAGTGCAAATTGAAAGGAAAGAAGTTCTTCTATGGCTTCCATACTCTGAATATTAGTTACAGATGCAACTTATACTGTACAGCTGAAAGAGTACAGCTCAAAAACAGAGCCATAACTACAGAGGCAGAAAAGTACAATAAACTCAGTACTTCCTACGGTGGTTTTTCTCTGACACTGAGTATGATCTTAGTGTTAATATCTATCTACCAATTGTATTATAAATATTAACTGCATTCTCTAATTTTTTGTGATGATAAACCTGATGGTATTCGGCCTCACATCTGGGTAGTTTTTACAGCACAGACAATGAGTCTCATCACAAAAGAGGCAGGGAATGCATATTCATCATGGTTATAGTGTGAGGAAATCCTCTGAGCAAACCAGTACAGGGTGGCAGCAGTATCATGGGAGTGAAGAGAAAACTAGACAGGTAGGGTGGAAAATGCCACTGTTAAGGGTCTTAGGGGAGCAATTATGAGATACAATGCTTATTACAGGTTTCAAAATTAGTATGTAATGAAGAATGAGAGCAGTAAGACCTTTTTTTTAACTGATAAAAAAATAGATTTTAAAAATTAATCATCTGCAGTTCAGAAGACACTCAAGAAAGTGAAAAGAAAACCCAGAGAAAAAACATTTGCAAATCATATATCTGTTAAGGCAGGGGTCCCCAACCTCCTGGCCTCGGACCAGTACCTGATGTCAAATCAGCGGTGGCGTTGTTGTTCAGTTACTCAGTTGTGTCCAACTCTTTGTGACCCCATGGACTGCAGGCTGCCAGGCTTCTCTGTCCTTCACCATTTCCCAGAGCGGGCTACAGCCCATGGGGTTGTAAAAGAGTCAGATATGACTGAGCAGCTACATAACAACAACAAATATGTACCATAGAATCGTGCTCATTGTTAGTCACTAAGTCAAGTCCATAGATGTGGCTCATGGGCTTAGCTGCCCCCCTGGAATGTGGAATTTTCCTGGATCAGGATCTAATGTGTGTCTCTGAGCACAACTGAGCCTGTGCTGTAGAGCCTGGGAGCCACAACTACCGACCCCATGTGCCACAATGACTAAAGCCCAAGAAAATAGGTTGATTGGTTCAAAGACGCTTAACATTACATACATGATAGTCGTGATTATCCTCCAGAAAACTTTCTAAAATCTTTTCTGGAATGTGTATTAGCAAAACTTAGTCTATCACCTCTTTTTCATGTGCAAGACATGTAAGTTCTTTAATATCAAATGTTTATCAAAAAAAGAAAGTTACAAAAATATTGGTCAAATTGTAAGTTTTTATACACATGGGCACTAGCATTATTATTTTGACCTTAAAATATTCTTACTGATATAATAAAATCCAAAGTTTGCATTACATTTTCATGGAAAACCACTTCTTCATTCTACTTCAAATCTACTGGGACTTTACACTGTAGATGATTGGATTCATCAGTGGTGGAAAGAGAATATAGATGTTGCCTATAAGGATATGAACTAAAGGTGAGAGATGCTTTCTAAAACAGCATACCATGCTGAGACCAGTGATAGGAATATAAAAAACCAGGACATCACCGATGTGGAGACAGGTATGCAAAGCCTTGAGCATCTCTTTTTGAGATGCTGTTTACAGCACTGTATGCAAGATGAAAACTTAGGAGACAAGAATAAGGACAGCATCCAACAACTAGGCACAAATCACCAGAGCCAGGGCATAGACATTCTTGAAGCAAATGTCTGAGCAGGCCAGCTGGAGTAGGTCCTGATACAGTCAGAAGGAGTGAAAGAGAATGTGGGGTTGGCAGTAAGGAAAGAACTTCAAATGAATGATGATGGGAAGAATGGACAAAGCACTTCTCATCAAAATAATCAGCATAAAGTGAATGACCCTTCTATTATTCAAGATTGATGTATATCTCAGAGGATTGCAAATTGCTATAAAGCAATCAAAGGCCATGGCAAGAAGGACTCCAGACTCTGTCAGAAAGTCCATAAACAAAATAAGTTTGGGCAATGCAGGCATCCAGGCCAGTCTCCTGGCTGAGCCCCCAAAGTATCCCCAGCACGTGTGCACTGTGGTCAGCCCCATGCACAGGTCAGTGAGGGCCAGCATGGCCAGGAAGTAGAACATGCACTCATGCAGGCTCCGCTCAGTACAGATCACATGCAGCACCAGGCAGTTTCCAAGGAAAACCACAGCACAGATCAAGGAAAAGGGAACTGAAAACCAGGGACAGTACTGCTCTAGGCCAGGGAGCCCTGCAAGAATGAATATTGAGGAGTTGATAATGAAAGCAAAGAAGCAGACAAGAATATTTGAAGGTAATTTCCAAACTAAGATAAATGTTTGTTTACAGTTTTCTTTAAACTGTCTGTTGCCTTTGAGAACAGTCAAATATAACAGAGCTACTCGGAATGTAGCACAGGTAAAGCTAATTGTAGATCTCCAGAGAAACTGTATACTATAGAAGGAACTCCAGCACAAGATGACTTCACAGGGAAGGAACTTCCTTGGTATTAGTCTCAGAAGTTATAGAAAGTGAAGTCAAAGTGCACTTGCTCAGTCGTGTCCAACTTTGCGACCCATGGACTGTTCAGTTCAGTTCAGTTCAGTTCAGTCGCTCAGTCGTGTCCGACTCTGCGACCCCATGACTCGCAGCACACCAGGCCTCCCTGGCCATCACCATCTCCTGGAGTTCACTCAGACTCATGTCCATCATGTCTGTGATGCCATCCAGCCATCTCATCCTGGGTCATCCCCTTCTCCTCCTGCCCGCAATCCCTCCCAGCATCAGAGTCTTTTCCAAAGAATCAACTCTTCACATGAGGTGGCCAAAGTACTGGAGTTTCAGCTTCAGCATCATTCCTTCCAAAGAAATCCCAGGATTGATCTCCTTCAGAATGGACTGGTNACCATCTGCAGTGATTTTGGAGCCCCCAAAAATAAAGTCTGACACTGTTTCTACTGTTTCCCCATCTATTTCCCATGAAGTGATGGGACCGGATGCCATGATCTTTGTTTTCTGAATGTTGAGCTTTAAGCCAACTTTTTTGCTCCCCTCTTTCACCTTCATCAAGAGGCTTTTTAGCTCCTCTTCACTTTCTGCCATAAGGGTGGTGTCATCTGCATATCTGAGGTTATTGATATTTCTCCCAGAAATCTTGATTCCNAGCTTGTGTTTCTTCCAGTCCAACGTTTCTCATGATGTACTCTGCATATAAGTTAAATAAGCAGGGTGACAATATACAGCCGTGACATACTCTTTTTCCTTTTTGGAACCAGTCTGTTGTTCCATGCCTACCACATTCTTCTGTCCATGGGATTTTCCAGGCAGGAGTACTGGAGTTGGTTGCTATTTCCTTCTGCAGAGGATCTTCCCAACCCAGGGATCGAACCCACACTGGAGGCAGACGCTTTACTGTCTGAGCCACCAGGGAAGTCCAAGGTTATAGAAGCAAATCAAAGTCCTGACTGTTTTAGACAAACCCAATTTATGGAGAAACTTCATTCCCTTTCAGTCTCTCTGAGCCACTGGCAGCACACACACCACACCAGGTTGCAGTGACTACAGTTATTTAGAGCCCTGTGCTGTCCTGCTCTGCTGCTCCTCAGAGGCATCTGCACACTCTCATCCCCAGTCTTTGAGCCCAGGCAGTCAGAGTGCTCATGTTTATGAGGAAGGAATGTAGAGGACTGATTGTGTGGGTGGAGTGAACCCAGGCTCCTGGAAGACCACTGCTCTCTCGAGTGGATGACGCAACTGAGAGATTCTGTGTGGTCTCTTCCAAGCTAGTATTTAATATTTCCCAGGATTGTGAGGGATGGGTGAATGACAGCATTTTCCCCAGAGTTCACAAGTCTTTTCTAGTCTTAGAGAAAGACTTACTGCACTAAGGAGAAGGCAAGACATGACCATTCAATGGGAAAATAGAGTCTCAGAATTCTGAAGAATTTTTACCTTCATTTCAGTCTGAAATCAACACAAATGTTTACAGAGGCTCATTTCTCCTAAATTTTACTTTCAGTTTTCACTGAATTCCTCAGTAAAAATTTCCTACTTTTCTGAATCCTTGTGAAAGTAAAAGCCACTCAGTCATTTCCGACTCTTTGTGACCCCATGGACTGAATTTTCCAAGCCAGAATACTGGAGTGGGTAGCCTTTCCCTTCTTCAGAGGATCTTCCCAACCCAGGGATCAAACCCAGGTCTCCTGCATTGCAGGCAGATTCTTTACCAGCTGAGCCTCCCTGAGAAATGTATTTCCCGTCTGACAGGAATAATATAAAGAGCCTGTATACAAAATATTTTTTAAAATGCTGTAAAACATGCCATATTTTAAATCATTCACTCATTTATTGGTTCTATATAGTTAATTATGCATTTACATGTAAAATACTTAAATATTTCTCTTCTTTGTATGTGTAATTATTGGCAAATACTAGGTATGAAAACTTTGATAACTATTTTTATTTAAATTTTTTTTTTTTCCTCGAAGACATATTCACTTAGCCTTTTTTATGGAAAAAATTCAAGTATAGCATAAAAAATATTTTTCTCAATATATTTGAAAATGTTTGTAATCTGATATTTCATAACTCCCAAATTCTGTAGTGTATGTTTTCTGCAAACAAAGATATCCTCCTAGGTAACTATATAATCATCAAATAATGAAATTAACTGGCAATTTATTACCATGGAATTTTAAGAACCAATGCAACTTTTTTCAATTGCACCCTTAGGGTAATTTATAGTAAAAACAACAACAACAAAAGCAATTCAGAATCATCTATGACATTAATAAGCCTGTCTTGAGACTCTTGCCAGTGGCTCTTGTTCAGTTCAGTCCCTCAGACTTGTCTGACTCTTTGCGACCCCATGAACTGCAGCATGCCAAGCCTTCCTGTCCATCACCAACTCCTGGAGCTTGCTCAAACTCATGTCCATCTCTGGGCATAGCTGGTCTTTTATTTTCAAATTTCTAAGCAGAGATTTGTATAAGTGTTGAAGCATAGCTCTTCAAGTGTGAGTTTAAACTCAGATTAAAATATCTTAGAATTAAAATGAAGCTTTTAGACCTTTGACATTCACCAGTATCTTATTAGGGCTTCCCTGGTGGCTCAGAGGTTAAAGTGTCTGCCTCCAATGCAGGAGACCCGGGTTCGATCCCTGGGTCGGGAAGATCCCCTGGAGAAGGAAATGGCAATCCACTCCAGTATTCTTGCCTGGAGAATCCCATGCACGGAGAAGCCTAGTAGGTTACAGTCCACGGGGTCGCAAAGAGTCGGACACGACTGAGCGATTTCACCTTCAGTATCTTATTAATGAGGTTCGAGTAACTGTGAAAAGATAAGAACTTGTTCAAGGAATCATGTCATGTGAGCCTCATTGTACACCACAATTTGGGGCCAGAACCACTATCCTCCATTCTTCCATATTTTTCCCCCTCTGGACCTCAAGGATCTCTTAGCAGCCATTCATATATCTTCTACTCTGGGCTTCTTCCCAGAACCCAGTAGAAAATAATGCTGTTTTAAAGTATTTCTCAACCCCTCTTCAACAAAAACCAAGTCAGAAACTTTCTAGAAAACTCAAATGATCAAATAGCTGGTAAGAACAATTGAATTTTGAAGATTCACAAAATTTAACATTCAGAGTTTGGGGGCTTCTGTTGTTGTTACTTGTTAGTTTTGTTTTCTGCAGCCATTGACTTAGAGTTGAAAGTTGTAGTGAAAACTAAAGTGTCTGGTAATACATATTCTTGTATTCAACTGCTTTCCAATAATATTCCCCTGATGTATACTGCCACTCTTCTGAAGATAACCATATATAGGTGTAATCTTTCAAAGCTGTATTTCACTTTACTGTAAAATCATGCTTTTATCTGTAAGATCCTCTCAACTCTGTAAAATTGGGATATCAAATTTTACTATGCCTGATTTCCAGATAAATAATAGCATCTTCGAGAAGTGAAGATAATAACTTGCCTGAATCCTCTTATTTATAATGATAAAGAGTGAATGCAGGACTGGCACACAGTTTTTGCTGATTTTGTCAGTCAGGTTCTGAGTGTTTTAGCATATGATAAATATATAAATAATAAAGGAAAAGGAAAAAACAGGGTAAGTACTCTGCTGTGGTAAAGAAAACTTTTAGAGTATTTAGAGGCCTGTGTGTGTGCTTAGTCACTCAGTTGTATCTGACTCTTTGCAACCTAATGGACTGCAGCCCATCAGTCTCCTCTGTCCATGGATATTCTCCAGGCAAGAATACTGGAGTGGGTTGTCATGCCCTCCTCCAGGGGATCCTCCCATCTCAGGGATCGAACCCTAGTCTCCCACATTGTAGACAGGTTCTTTATCGTCTGAGCCACCAGTGAAGCCCATTTAGAGGTCCAGTAAGTCTTCCATCAGTGTATCTGCAAAAGTTAAAGTCTCCCTTGAAATCTTGATTTTTAAAAAATTTCCAATATGAGGCAGCTTCAGGTGTTCCCTTGTCTGCAATCAAACAGTCTTAAAACCAAACTTTTGTTTAAATATATTTTTAAGAAAGTAATAACTGTTAAATACCATTATTTATAGGTGTTCACATTATGCCTGTCTTTAAGATAGATAAAATTGTTGCTACAGTGATGTGTCTTGAACAAGATAAATGCAAATAGAGCTAAATATTATGAAGAAATTGTCTTGATAGAAGACCTAGAACATGATAACGTTTTACATTAAGTGTTCTGGGGATAATTCCTAAGGAAGAAACAACTGGAATAATATCAGAATGATAGTAAGAAAGCTGCTATTTGAATGTGTGAGTGTGTGCGTGACTATGAGTAAATTGCCTGTGCTTGTGTGTGTGTCTCTCTGTGTGAATGTGTTTATGTGTTTGTGTGTGTAGAATGGGGGTGGGTGGATAGATAAGCATCAAGCAAAGTAAAAGACCTACCCAGGGTAGCTGGGTATACCCAGCTGTAGCTGGTATACGGTTGCCAGCAAGGAAAGTGGTAGATAGAATCCAAATCCTAAGCAATCACCAAGAAAAATTGATTCATCTTTAATGCCTGAATTCTGCATCAGCACCTACTACCTGGGGCTTCTCAGGTGACTCACTGGTAAAGAATCTGTCTACCAGTGCAGGAGACACATTTGATCCCTGGGTTGAGAAGATCCTCTAGAGAATGTAATAGCAACCCACTCCAGTATTCTTGCCTGGACAATCCCATGGACAGAGGAGTCTGAGAGGCTAGAGTCCATGGAGTCACAAAGATTCAGACACGACTTAGCAACTAAGTATGCTCACATTCTTAATATCTATGCAGTTCTAATCCTTACAGAGAATACTCTTTATGTAGTGAAATACATTATTGCTCTCTAAGTGACAATTACATTGAGTCAAGGAGCATAGGGAAAGGCTAAGAGTTGAGACAAGGCTTGTAACCCCAAGTCTTAAGGTAATGTAGAAAAACTCTTTCCACAAAGCTAAGTTTTGAGACAAGATGGTAGAGAATCTGGCTGCAATGCAAGAGACCCTGGTTCAGTTCCTTGGATGGGAAGATCCCCTAGAGAAGGGAAAGACTACCCACTCCACTATTTTGACCTGGAGAATTCCATGGACTATATAGTCCTTGGGGTCGCAAAGAGTCGGACATGACTGAACAACTTTCACTCACTATGAGTAAAATAGATAGCTAGGGGAAGCTGCTGGATAACACAGTGAGCTCAGCTTGCTGCTCTTTGATGGCCTAGAGGAGTAGAATGCAGGGGTGGGAGGGAGGTTCAAGAGCGAGGGAATATATGTATATAGCTGATTTGTTGTACAGCAGAAACTAACACAACACTGTAAAGCAATTATACTCCAATAAAATTTTAAATATATATATAATTATGTTTTTAATTCCTTTGGTTATATACCTAGAAGTGAGATTACTGGATATGATAGTTCTAGTTTTAATTTTTAAGGAATCTCTATATTGTTTTCCATAATGGCCACACTAATTTATATTCCCACCCATAGTGTACACAGTTCCCATTTTCTCTACTCTTTAGCCATTTTTTTTATAATAACCATTTTAACCAGTGTGAGGTGATATCTTATTGTAATTGTGGTTCGCATTTCCCTGATGATTAGCTGATTTCAGTGATCCATCCCATTTTCTTATATCATCAGTGGGAAATTTTCAATTTCTATTTTCCTAATTTTTAATGCCTTTCTCAATTTAGGAAAAAAAATGCCATCTTATAGCCACTGTATATATGGCCAAACCTGGAACAAGTCAGAAAATATAAGCCAGAAATCAAAATTGGGTTTTGATTATCTTAGATAAATTTATTATCCTAAAATTATAATTAAGATAGTTGGATGGCATCACTGACTTGGTGGACATGAGTTTGAACAAGCTCCAGGAGCTGATGATGGACAGGGAAGGATGGCATGCTGCAATCCATGGGGTTTCTTAAAGAGTTGGACGTGACTGAGTGATTGAACTAAGTTATATCACCTTCCTATTGAGAGAATTAAGGAATGAGAGAATAATCTTAGGCATCAGTACCCCCTCATGCCCATGCGCAATGTTACTCAATGCATACTTTCCTCAGTGTGAATTAGATCTCCCACCTTAATGGGGTGCCAGTTAATACTCAGGTGTATCAGCAGATCTGAAGATAAGGTACAACAAAACAGTCATGCAAAACTATGCAGAGAAAAGGAATGATATATCATTGAATGTGTGTGTATGTGGGAGAGGGGAGGAAGGACCTGGCTTAACTCCCATCCTTTATTTCTTTTCTGGTCTGATGTTCTATTACTCAGCTAGTCAGGCTGCATCTCTGCTGTTGTCTTTCACAGACTGCCTTTGTGTAATTAAACTAATAGGTTGCTTAATTTTAATTTATCTATATTTTTATTATTTTCAACCAAAATTCTAAAGCAATAGACCTCATCCCCAGGTCATTCACAATATCTCTTTTTCCTTCATAAACTTAGACATGTTATTGATGTAAAATAAAGATAAACTTGTATCTCTGGTAAAGGGAAAGAAAGGGCAACCATTGTGAAATATACCCATAGGCCTCTCCATAACACATCATTTCAAGGGAAAAGACTGCCAGAAATTTATCCCAATTTGGGGGAGAGAATTCCTCTCCTCTCCAGCTCCTGCAGTCTTCCTACCTCACCTAAAGGTTATGGTTGAGTAGATTGAGGATGTGCAGTCAGGGAAGGAGAAGGGAGCTTGATGAGGGCAAAACCAAAACATAAATCCTTGTGAAGGTCACACCTTAGTTCATGTCCTTAACTGAATTTATTTCTAGGCATTTTATTATTTTCATATGGGATTAAAGTAGAATTACCTTCCTAGGTTCCTCTTCAAACTTTTGTTGCTGGTGTATTGAGACACAACTGATTTTTTAGTGTTAATCTTATGCTCGCTACTTTGCAGAAAGTATTAGCTCTAGAAGCTTTCTTGTGGACTCTTTTTTCTCTATTTAGAATTATGTTGTCTGTGGATTAATATAGCTTTACTTCTTCCTTTCCAATTAGGATGCTTTACTCCTTTTTATTGTCTAGTTTTCCTCGCAAGAATTTCTAGTACAATGTTGAGAAGCTGTAGTGAAAATGGGCATTCTAGTCTTATTCTTGATCTTAGGTGGAAAGCTTTCAGTATTTCATCATTGAGTATGATGTTAGCTATTCTTGTTTTTCAGTTGCTAACTCATGTCCAACTCTTTGCAACCCTATGAACTCCAGCACATCAGGCTTCTCCATTGCTATCTTCCTGAGTTTTTTCAAACTCATGTCCATTGAGTCAGTGATGCCATCTGACATCTATCCTCTGTTGCCCCGTTCTCCTCTTGCCCTCAGTTTTTCCCAGCATCAGGGTCTTTTCCAGTGAGTTAGTTCTTCGCATCAGGTGGCCAAAGTATTGGAGCTTCAACTTTAGCATCAGTCCTTCCAATGAATACTCAGGGTTGATTTCTTTAGGATTGACGGGTTTGATCTCCTTGATCTCTTGACGGGGCCTCAAGAATCTTCTCCAGTGCCACAGTTTAAAAGCATCAATTATTCAGCCTTCTTTATGGTCCTACTTTTACATCCATACATGACTGCTGGAAAAACCATAGTTTTGACTATGCAGATCTTTGTCAGAAAAGTGATGTCTCTGCTTTTTAAAATATTGTCTAGGTTTGATATAGCTATTCTTCCAAGGAGCAAGCATCTTTTAATTTGGGGGCTGCAGCTTCCCTCATAGCTCAGTTAGTAAAAAGTCTGCCTACTATGCAGGAGGCCTGGGTTTCATTCCTGGGTTGGGAAGATCCCCTGGAGAAGGAAATTGCAACCCATTACAGTATTCTTGCCTGGAGAATTCCATGGACAAAGAAGCCTGGCAGGCTACAGTCCATGGGTTTGCAAAAGTCAGACATGACTTACTGACTAAACCAGTCTCTATATGCATTGATTTTGGAGCCCAAGAAAACAAAATCTGACACTATTTCCAAATTTTCCATGGTGGACAGTGACAACTCGATGATGGATGGGCCCCAGGGTAGCCAGCAACTCCTGGGCAGTGGATCAGTTTGAGGATGGCCAATGGCAGAGGTGAGGCCGGGGTGCCCTCTGTTCCTGGGCATCATCCAACTTCAGTTCCAGCCTTCTCCAGGCCCCCTTCCCAGCCATTCCAGAAGGGCCTTTACCTTGACCCCTGGCCACACATTGACCAACTCCTGATGGCCAGTGAAAGTTTAAATGCTCAGTGAGGACCAGCAGTGGGACAGCCAGGGCACCAGTCATGTCATCCAGCTATGCAGAGCAGCTGAAGGGCATGTCCCTGATAGTTAAGGCCTGACAAAATGTGGTCCACTGGAGAAAGAAATGGAAAACCACTTCAGTATTTGTGCCTTGAGAACCCCATGAGCAGTATGAAAGGGCAAAAAGATAAGACAGTGAAAGATGAACCCCTGGTCTGGTAGGTGCCCAGTATTCTACTAGGGTAGAGTGGAGAAATAGCTGCAGAAAGAATGAAGAGACTGAGCCAAAGCAGAAATGATACCCAGGTGTGGTTGTATCTGGTGGTGAAAGTCCAATGCTATAAGAGCAATATTACATAGAAACCTGGAATATAAGGACCATGAATCAGGGTAAATGGGATATGGTCAGACAGAAGATGGCAAGAATGAACATTGACATTTTAGGAATCAGTGAACCAAAATGGACAGGAATTGGAGAATTTGATTCAGATGACCATTATATCTACTACTGTGGGGAAGAGTCCCTTAGAAGGAATGGACTGGCCCTCATACTCAAAAGAGTCTGAAATGCAGTACTTGGGTACAATCTCAAAAATGGCAGAATGATCTTGGTTTGTTCTCATGCAATCCATTCAACATAATAGTAATCCAAGTCTGTGCCCAACCTCTAATGCTGAAGAAGCAGAAGTTGAATGACTCTATGAAGACCTACAAGACCTCCTAGAACTAACAGCAAAAAAAAAAAAAAGATGTCCTTTTCATCATAGAGGACTGGAATACAGAAGTAGGAAGTCAAAAGATATAACTAGAATAACAGACAAGTTTGGCTTTGAAGTATAAAATTTATTAGGGCAAAGGCTAGCAGAGTTTTGCTAAGAGAACAAGCTGGTCATAGCAAACACCTTCTTCCAACAACACAAGAGACAATTGTACACATGGACATCACCAGAGGGTCAGTACTGAAATCAGATTGATTATATTCTTTGCAGCCGAAGATGAAGAAGCTCTGTATAGTCAGCAAAAACAAGACCAGGAGCTGACTGTGGCTCAGATCATCAGCTACTTATTGCAAAATGCAGGCTCAAATTAAAGCATGTAGGGAAACCCCCTAGGCCATTCTGTTATGAACTAAATCAAATCCCTTAACAATTATACAGTGGTGGTGACAAATAGATTCAAAGAACTAGATCTGGTAGACAGAGTGCCTGAAGAACTAAGGACAGAGGTTCATAACCTTTTACAGGAGGTGATGACCAAAACCATCCCCAAGGAAAAGAAGTGCAAGAAGGAAATGTGATTGTCTGAGAAGGCCTTACAGATAACTGAGAAAAGAAGAGAAGTGAAAGGCAAAGGAAAAAGAGAAAGATACACCTAGCTGAATGCAGAGTTCCAGAGAACAGCAAGCCTTCATAAGTAGGTGCACAGTATTCTACCAGGGCAGAGTGGAGAAACAGCTGCATGAAGAATGAAAAGCCTGAACCAAAGCGGAAACGACATCCAATTGTGGTTGTGTTTGGGTGTCTTCTTAGGTGACTAGTGCAAAGAAATAGAGAAAAACAGCAGAACGGGAAAGACTAGATATCTCTTTGAGAAAACTGGAGTTACCTAGGGAATATTTCATATAAAGATAGGCCCAGTAAAGGACAAAAATGGCAAGAACCTAACAGAAGCAGAAGAGATTAAGATAAGGTGGCAACAATGCACAGAAGAACTGTACAAAAAATTTTGTTAATGATGTTGACTATAGGTTTTTCATAGATAGTGAAGGTCAGAGAAGCCTGCCATGCTGCAGTTCATGGGATCGCAAAGAGCTGAACACTACTTATAGACTGAAAAACAATAATAACAGCAACAGGTTTTTCATAGATGACCTTTATTATGTTGAAAAAAATCCCTCTATCCTTAGTTTTGTGAAAAGTGATAAATGTCACTTTCATAAAAGTTTTGGTTTTGTCAAGGTATGTTTTGGTATCAATTGAGGTGAGCACAGGTGATTTGTTGTTGTTATGTTGTACTTACGTAATTATGTTACACTGATTGATTTTCTTATGTTGAGCCACCCTTTTATTCCTCAGATAAATACTATTTAGTCACAGTGTGCAATCTTTTTTAATAGAGTGTTGGCTTCAGATTGTGTTTTGTTAAGGATTCTTGTATCTATGTTCATAAGGTTTCTAATTTTTTTTTGTAATGTTTTGTCTGGCTTTATTAAATGAGTTAAGAGGTGTTTCCTCTTCTAAGTTTTGAAAGCATTTGAGAGAATTCGGCAAAATAATTTTTAAAAACATTGAATTCATTCAAATTTACCTCATTACAAATCCCAGTTATGCCACGTTCTAATGATGTATTCAGTGACCAAATATGTCTAAGCTTATATTGCTTACCTAAAATTAAAAAAAATATTAAAATTTTCACATATGACAAATATGAGATGTTTATAAAGTATTCAGTACATTTTCTATATTTCTTTAATTGCTTAATAATTGATGATNAATTAATATGACAGGCAGTTCCAAGAGATACCAGTCATTCTTTATTTTTTCAACAATTAATTTGTTCATTTTTTATATTCCAATCATGGGGAATATAGCAATGATGTTATCTTCATTAGATAGTCTGCAGCAGTTCTCTTCCATGCAAGTAACTAAAAAACATTTTTTTTTAGATTTATGTTAAATGTTTTCTCTGTCCATTTAAGCACAATTGGGGGTAATTAGGACATAGCTCAGCCAGCCAGGGCTCCATGTCCGGAATCGTGTCTCTCTTAAGGACCTGGCCCTGCAGCTGCTGCACAAGAAGATCCAGGTGGGCCAGCAGGGCACTCGTCCGTAGAAGACGCCGTGACAGCCGCGGAGCTCTACCGGCTGGTGGAGGTGCAGTGGGAGCAGCAGGTGGCCAGCAGCCTCCAGGCGCCCCCTGAGGACAGAGAGCCCGACAGCAGCAGGGACACGGAGGACCAGTACTGGCCGGAGGACCCGGCCCAGGGCACCAGCGGAGACGCGGGAGGCGCCGGCGAAGGGAGTGAGGGCGGAGAAGCTCCCCTGGGGAGCGGGGACCGGGAGAGTGCCTGGGGCAGGATGCTTGGCTGCCCCCGGGGTCTGAAGGGTCGGGACCGCCTGCCCACAGCACAGCCCTCTCCTCTCCAGGGCTGTTGTCAGCGCTTCCTCCCCAACTCCTGTGGTTGCTAATGGCACTTTATGGACGCTGTGAAAATGGCAGGTGGGCTAGAACCCAGCAGAAGTAGGGAATCCGCCAACAGATGACATCAGGCCGCCCCCACCCTCATGCTTTGCTCTCTAAAGGGATAAGGTCTCCCTCCTTGGGGGTGGTGGGTGGGGGTGTCAATATTCCAGAGCTCCCTTATCTCCACCCAGTGACCTGGGGCAAAGTGTTCTTCCTGTTTTCACCAGCTACCTCTTCCTCCAGAGTCACTTTCTAGAGAATAAATATGCCCTGAGGCTATACAGTTAAGGACAGTAAAGCCTCTGTCTGCAATGCAGGAGACCCTGGTTCGATCCCTGGTTTGGGAAGATCCCCTGGAGAAAGAAATGGCAGCCCACTCCATGGGATTTTCTTGCCTGGAAAATCCCATGGACGGCGGAGCCTGGTAGGCTACTGTCCATGGGGTCACAAAGAGTTGGACACAACTGAGTGACTTCACTTTTATAGGACATAGCAAATTCCTAGTTGAGGTTTAAAATATAGCTTCTTAATTTTTCCAACAAACATGTATTTTTTACAATCATCTTCTATACCTTCTTTCTCCTTCATATAGTTATTATTCTCAAACTTTTAACAGTTTATGAATAAGAATAACCAATGGATCTTACAAGATGAAATTTCAGACCTGCCCTGTGCCTATGGCACCTGGAGAAAAGGAAAAGCATAAAAAATTTGCAGAGAAAATATTTTGTATATTGGGAAGATAGACAGTTTGTCTCATACTGAGGAGAGATAAATGTTACCCTCTGTTGAGGGCTCCCCTACAGCTCCTTCCTACTCTCTTCCTACTCTCTACAGAGTGCTCTGTGTCACAGCTTCCCAAAGGACAACTCAAAACACATTGGCTAATTCCTTACAGTTTAGCTTGGGCAGCTCTTGTCAGTGTATCTTGAGTTCCCTTTGCTCCTTTGATCTTGCATTTGGAAATCCTGAGAACACATACTACGTCTTATTCCACCCGGAGAGAACTGACTAAAATTTTTTTTGCAAAAGTATGTTTGAAGGGAATCTAAATATCTGTACCATATATGCCTGCTGTTTTTGTTATATAGATGTGGGTATATAATTAATACTTTGCATACTCTAGTAAATCAGTTGCATGCATGCTGTCATAGCCAACTCTTTGCAGTCCCATGGACTGCAGTCCAACAGGTTTCTAAACCCATGGGATTTTCCAGGCAAGAATGCTGGAGTGGATTGCCATTTCCTACTCCAGGAGATCTTCCCAACACAGGGATCGAACCCAGGTCTCTTGCATCTCTGGGATTGGCAGGCAGATTCTTTACCACTGTGCCACCTGGGAAGCCCGAGTACATCAATTCAATTTAGTTCAGCTCAGTCGCTCAGTTGTCTCCGACCCGTTGCGACCTCATGGACTACAGCACTCCAGGCTTATGACCCATCACCAACTCCCAGAGCTTGCTCAGACTTATGTCCATCAAGTTGGGGATACATCTAACCAACTCATCCTCTGTCATTCCCTTCTCCTCCTGCCTTCAATCTTTCCTAGTATCAGGGTCTTTTCCAGTGAGTCAGTTCTTCACATCAGGTGGCCAAAGTATTGGAGCTTCAGCTTTAGCATCAGTCCTTCCAACGAATATTCAGGACTGATTTCCTTTAGGATTGACTGGTTGGATTTCCTTGCAGTCCAAGGGACTCTCAAGAGTCTTCTCTAACACCACAGTTCAAAAACATCGATTCATTGGTGCTCAGCTTTCTTTATGGTCCAACTCTCACATCCATACATGACTACTGGATAAACCATAGCTTAGGCTATATGGACCTTTGTTGCCAAAGTAATGCTTCTGCTTTTTAATACACTGTCTATGCTGGTCATAACTTTTCTTTCAAGGAGCAAGTGTCTTTTAATTTCATGGCTGTAGTCACCATCTGCAGTGATTTTGGAGCCCAAGAAAGTAAAGTCTGTCACTGTTTCCATTGTTTCCCCATCTATTTGCCACGAATTGATGGGACCAGATGCCATGATCTTCATTTTTTGAATGTTGAGTTTTAACCCAGCTTTTCACTCTGGTTTTTCACTTTCATTGAAAGGCTCTTTAGTTTCTCTTTACTTTCTGCCATAAGGATGGTATCATCTGCATATCTGAGGTTATTGATATTTCTCCCAGCAATCTCGATTGCAGCTTGTGCTTCATCCAGCCTGGCATTTCACATGATATACTCTGCATATAAGTTAAATAAACAAGGTGAAAATATAGTGCTTTGAAGTACTCCTTTCCAAATTTGGAACTAGTCTGTTGTTTCATATCTGGTTCTAATTGTTTCTTCTTGACCTGCATACAGGTTTCTCAGGAGGCAGGTAAGGTGGTCTAGTATTCACATCTCTTTAAGAATTTTCCACAGTTTGCTGTGATCCACACTGTCAAAGGCTTTAGTGTAGTCAATGAAGCTAAAGTAGATATTTTTCTGGAATTCTCTTGCTTTTCCTGTGATCCAATGGATGTTGACAATTTGATCTCTGGTTCCTCTGCCCTTTCTAAATCAAGCTTGAAGATCTGGGAGTTCTTGGTTCACGTACTGTTGAAGCCTGGGTTGGAGAATTTTGAGCATTACTTTGCTAGCATGTGAGATGAGTGCAACGGTACAATAGTTTGAACATTATTTGTCATTGCCATTCTTTGAGACTGGAATAAAAACTTATCTTTTCCAGTCCTTTGGCCACTGCTGAGTTTTCCAAATTTTCTGGCATATTGAGTGCAGTGAATGTACTGTGTACATAAATTGCAGAATGACTATTATCACAGTATATCATAAAAAATGGCAAAATAATACCACTTCTCAGGTGAATCTCACTTCTCTGCTTCCCGTCAGTTCAAATAGTGACTAATAAGCTGAAATTTCACAGTTCATGACATGAAAATACCTTTATTATTAGATGATTTGCAGTTATAATTAGCAACAATTTGAACCATGAATGTTCTCCAGGTCTCCCTCGTTCCCTAATTTATTGATCATAAAAAACTAATTTCTGATAATTTTTTTTCATGATTAAGAGGATATTTACCTATTAGATCATTAATGAGGTCCTAAAATTGCCAAAAAACACTTCAGGGTAAAGTGCCCATAGCAACATTTATCATATAACCATTACTATGAATACTTTGGCTTTAAAAATGTTTGATGAAAGCTTAATTTATTAAAATTATATGTTATGAGCCTTCTGAAGGAACAATCTTCTTGCTTTCATTCTCATTATTCAAAAAATGGGATTATAACTCTGGCCAAACATATTTGCTGTTTAAAAGAGAATATTGAAACCATCTTTGAAATTAATATTGAGAAATAGAGGGAAACAGCAAATAAAAGGGAAACTAACAAGTGCTCCTTGCTTGATTTTCACATATCTACAATTACATTTATTGCCTTATGAATACTTCATTCTTGCCAGTCTTCCTCAAAAATATAACCCAGGCATTCATTTATACTTTAATTCAATAAATACAGCCAAACACCTAATAAATAGAAAGTGCTATGTTAAAGAAAGGGGATGTCATTGTCAACAATAAATATAGAATTCATTCCCTCATGAAGATTATATTTAATGGAGATTTTCCAAAATACTTCTAATATCACTGAATTCCAAACATACTCATAACCTTATTTGCGCCAAATTCTCCTAAACTCCCAGGAAAAGCTTTTTTTTTATGTCCTTTTTAAAAAATACATTTGTAAAACTTGCAAGTAATTCTTTACAGTCCCTTTTCCATTTAGA
This sequence comes from Redunca redunca, assembly GCA_006410935.1. Classification (NCBI taxonomy): domain Eukaryota; kingdom Metazoa; phylum Chordata; class Mammalia; order Artiodactyla; family Bovidae; genus Redunca; species Redunca redunca. The sequence continues at coordinate 231,488 of SJYQ01001892.1, read as the reverse complement.
ATGGCAATTCTCCCCTTGAGCCTTAAATTTTATGAACTTTTCTTCTAAAACAGAGGCTGAACTTTGTTTAATGAAAAATAAGTCACTGATGTGGTTATTTTTCCCATAACTGAGAACTTTCTGTGGAAGTCGTTGTGTGTCTCATCCCTGTCTTCTTCTCCTCATTATGGGACTTACTTTATGTTCGGTGGCTCATTAGAAAACTATGATGGAGTCTTGCATGCTTTTTCTCTCTCTACCAAAGACTTAACGATCCTGAGCATCTCTGATGTCGGTCCCATCTGAGCGGAAGAGGTGCAGCATCCTCAGTCGGATCTGCCTGGTCTTAATGGTATAAACCACTGGGTTGAGCACTGGAGGTGTGAGAAAGTGCAGATAAGAGAGCAGCACATGACTGGAAGGGGAAGCTCGTCTGCCAAATCTGTGGATCATGGACAGGCCAATCATAGGTGTGTAGAAGAGCAGCACAGCACAGATGTGGGAGACACAAGTGTTGAGGGCTTTGAGGCGCTCGGCCTTGGATGCAGTGGACAACACTGTCTGGAGGATGAGCCCATAGGACAGGACAATGAGCAGAGAGTCCACCCCCAGTGTGGACAGCACCACAAAGAGACCGTAGACGCTGTTCATGTGGGTGTCAGCACAGGCCAGCTTCATGACGTCTGGGTGCAGGCAGTAGGAGTGGGACAGCAGGCGAGTCCTGCAGTAAGGCAGCTGCTTCAGCATGATGGGGGCTGGGATGTGGAGACTGATGCTGCGTACCACAATGGCCAGGCCCAGCCTGGCAATCCTGGGACTCGTGAGGATGGTACCATAGTGCAGGGGCTTGCTGATGGCTACAAAACGGTCAAAAGCCATGGCCAGCAGCACGGAGGACTCCATGACTGAGAAGGTGTGGATGAAGAAGAGCTGGGCCAGACATACATCCAGGGCCACCTCCCTGACTCCTAGCATGTAGATGGAGAGCATGGTGGGCAGGGTGGAGGCAGACAGCCCCAGGTCGGTCATAGCCAACATGGACAGGAAGTAGTACATGGGCTGGTGCAGGGAGGGCTCTGACCTCACCACCCACAGGATCAGGCTGTTTCCTGCCAGAGCAGCCACATACATGGCACACAGAGGAATGGAGAGCCACCTGTGCACAGCCTCAAGGCCTGGCAGCCCTGTGAGGAAGAAGGAGGTGCCAGTGTGGTTGGAGTCTGCCATGGTGACCTGAGGGGTGGAACTCCTAAAGTACAATCACACGTCCTAGAATTAAAAGATTACTGGGTCAGAACCTGTTCTATAAATTAATACATTGAAAAGATTCCCCAAAATGATTCTGTGATAATTACAGCCTTTTAATTTTTCCAAGTATTCCTCCTAGTTCATAGATCAGAAACCCTTAAAAAAAACAAAAGTGAGTTTGAATTATTAGAAGAAATCAGCATGTAGTAAGATTGGCTCTGGAGCCACACAACAAAATTTAACCCTAAATCAGAGTTTGAATCATGGTCCTTGAAAGGGAGTGAGACCATATTGATTCTAACTGTACATTACACATACTGGGAAATTAAATCCGGGTTCCAGTGTAGTCAGTGTGTCTGATCTAAAAGCAGAGTTCAGTTTTCCTCACTCCTTGTCAGGATCTCCCTCACATACTTTTTAGTAAGTACTTCTTTGATAAGATGAACAGGAGAATTTTGCAGAGAGATACTTTCATACATACAAAAACATGGTTTCCTTAACACATTAACACACCCGTGTGAGCACACAGATGAAGCCTTTCTACATGCAATCTAAAATGCCAAGTTATGGACATTTATCCAAATATCATTCATTGTCTAATGCCTATGATTCACTGTCTTATATGCATAAGTATAACATATAAATAGAATGATTCCTAACTCATTGCATATTGAACAGACACTTTAAAGATCATCAGTAACAATTCAGCATTATATTTATCAAATTATAGGAACTAAAAAAAGACATTTGTTTGCCAAGGAATCAGAATTTAGCTCCACTTAAAAAGTAATTTCTGGAGGAGGACAAAAATCTGAGAGTAGATCTGCTGTTTTCTCTGTGTTCTCTCCCTTGAATTTTGGCCACTGTGTCACTCCATGCCATCTCAACCACCTTTTGATACTTTGCCCATTAGGCGTTCCTTTTTGAGAATATAGTGAAAGAGAACTCAATTTGAAAGTTTTTTCACTTTCCTTCCTAATCATAAACAAAGTGGGGTTACTGCAGTTTTCCAGAAATATAAAACATTAAAGAATCACAATGAAAAAGGTAATTTAATTTTGAGCAATCTTACTAAATCTTATACTCAGAGCCTTTTTTTCAGATGGTATTGGTATTTTTCCTTTATCACATTTCATTTTATATGCCAGGAGAAATACAATCCAGTATTACTCTCTCTTTGAAGAGGAGGTCTGCATATTTGTGAATTCTTTCACTTTTTCTTCTGCAGGTAAAAATATGTAGTTCATTACCTTTTTATTTCATTTAAAGTACTTTATAGAACATTTTCATATTTACCATTTTAAAGCAATTCAAACTTCAGAATGTAGCATATCAGTTTTTCCAGACAAAGCAACTTAATCATGAAGAATTCAAATACTTAACTTTCCTAAGTTTACATAGATAATAAAAGGAGGGCGGCTTTCCTCATGGCTGAGGGGTAAAGAGTCCGTCTGCCAATGCAGGGGATACAGGTTTGATTCCTGGTCCAGGAAGTTCCCACATGCTACGGAGCAACTAAGTCCGTGCACCACAACTCCTGAGCCTGTACTCTAGAGACCAGGAGTCACAATTACTGAGCCCACATACTACAGCTACTGAGGCCAGCCTGCTCTAGAGCCCATGCTCTACGACGAGAGAAGTTGCTGTGGTGAGAAGCCTGCACACGCAGCTGGAGAGAAGCCCCAGTCTGCTGCAACTAGAGAAAGCCCATGCAGCAACAAAGGCCCAACACAGCCATAAAGGAATAAATAGAATTATTTTAAAAATAAATAAGTAAAAAGAGGATCCAGGACTGGAAGTGATTCTCTCTGACTCAGTGCTTTTTACTCTGAATATTGTTGCTTGGAAGACAAATGCCAGCCATACAGACTTGGGGTACTCACAAACCTGATCTTTAAATCACACTAAAAACTCTCATGAATTCCGGTTTTTTAAAGTTCCTTCGTACTGGCCCCTTCAGGTTTGTCTATTGTAATCTACTTTCTTACCACCAGATGAGATGCCTTCATTTTCAGTCGGTAATTAAACTGTCTGAGGCAATGTTCAAGATCTAGGAAACAGAATGATGAAAAAAAATAATAAAATCTCAATAAAAAGAGATGCATGAGTCAATATTATTTCAAATATGTGAAGAAAATAAAACAATATGGAAAGAGAAGGGGGTGTTACTTTAGACTGCCAGTTTAGGTCGAAGTTCTCTGAGGAGGGGGCAATTGAAGAAAGCAGAAGGATGAAAAGGAACAAAAAAGTTGGAGATTTTTGTGTACGTGATTAAGTGGTTGGGTTGTTTTTGTTGTTGTTGTTCAGTCACTCGGTCATGTCCTACTCTTTTTGGCCCCGTGGATTGCAGCATGCCAGTCTTTCCTGTCCTATACAGATGTATCAAGGAATACCTTATGTTACTAGCACACAGGTTAACTAGGAGGTAGATATCTAGAATAGATGTAATTGCAACAGAAATAAGAGAGTTAGGCGAACCTTCTAGAACCAATACCATCACTTAAGAAAACTGTATTCCATTTGCTGGGACATCAGTGATCAGGGTGGTATTCTCTTCTGTGCTGAATATATAACAAGTGGCTTTGAAAGTGCGGATCCTGGGTTAGTGGTATCAGCAGCATGAGAAACTGTAATAAGTAAAAATTATTAGGTCCCACCCAAGCCTACTGAATGATGGTTTCTCAGGAAGAAGCCCAGAATTAAGGTGCTTTAACCAATTCTCCAGGTAATTCTGATGCAAACCAAAGTCTGAGAGTCACTGTGGTACATTCTTAGGAATAGTATTGCTTAGTACACAGATGAGTGCAGTGCTCTTGAAGTCCCACTAAAACAAAAAAGTGGAGGAAAATCAAAAGGCATGAGTTAAGAGAAAAGGAACACTCAGACAAAGAAAGAAACCTTGCATCTTAGGGCTAAATTCTGAGATGGGATCAAAACAGACAGTCACAAACTCAGAGTGTTTTAGTAGGATGTACCAAATGAGTTTACCAGAGATCATTAAAGAAACATGTAGAGATTATAATAAATAAGGATACTGTTTTTAAAAAATTTTTTCAGGACTTCCCGGATGGTTCACTAGGTAAAGAATCTGTTTGAAAAGTATTACATTGTTAATAAAGTAATCTGTCCACTAAATTTTGTTGCTGTAGGAACTTGGACATGCTTTTTTATCCTTTTTACATACAGATTTATGAAATTTCTAGTCAGTTACTGAATTCTCATCCTATCTTCACCCCGGGGTCTCTTCAAAGTTAGAGAAGAATCTTTAACATTTCTTTAACAGATTGAAAGACCCTTTGCTTTACTCACAGGTTTTACATGTATAGGCAAAATACAATGAATGCCTCTAAAATAAGCAGATTCAGGGTTCCTGGCATTATTTCGCTTACTTAGTCTTTGAGAAAATGGAGCTCTGAAAGAAGACATTGAGATGCTCATATATGTAGTGTGTATTATTATTTTTTTATGTTTTGTACTAAACTGACTGCCTAGAAGAGGGAAAGTTTTGTTTGTGTGTGTGTGTATTCATGTGTATGTGACAATTTTTCTTGTTTTAATTTTTTTTTAAAGTATTTGCTGAGTGAAGGGATTTCATTGTAAGAAGCAGAATAATATGGTTGAAAAGTCTGGATACCTGCCTCTGAGTCAGGCTCCAGCAATAAAACACTAAATAAATAAACAAACAAAGCAACTTCAACAAAACTTGGACTTAACAAGAGCTGTTTCCACAAGAGTTTAAGGATGCACCGTGAGCTTCTTCCTTATAGGAATTCCTCCTTTTGTTTTGTCCACAGATTTCCAACTAGGAGAAAACCTGTGGCATCAAGGTGCAAAGTGGGAAGCCACACTGGATTTTCTAACACCAATATTTATTTTCTTCTGCAGGCACATTAAAGTGAAAATCTTGCTCAGTCATGTCTGACTCTTTGCAACCCCATGGCCTATACAGTTCATGGTATTCTCCAGGCCAGAATACTGAAGTGGGTAGCCTTTCCCTTCTCCAGGGCACTTTCCCATCCCAGGGACTGGGTCTGCAGCATCACAAGCGGATTCTTTACCAGCTGAGCCACAGGGAATGACCATAGAATCCTTAGGCACGTTAGAATTCAGATCAACAGCATTGAGAGAGAATATTCTGCCATGATAGTAATAGGGAATAATCAGAGAATAGACTTCATGTTCATAAAGGATTCTCCTCTCACACTGTATACACACACTCACATATACTATGCTAATTTCACTTCTCCCATCATCTAAAGAATGGAAACGGGTGAATTGTACTAGCTCTCATAGTGTGTCAATCTGATAGTTTTACTTGAAGATAAAAGAGGATAGAAGAGTTCCTAGTAGCCTATAAAATATATAGAAAGTAAAATAATAACTGTGAATATTTGTCCATCCTTTAATTTAGAAAATTTACTTACCATATTCAAAATCCAAGGCACTTTTTCAATGCTGATTCTTCAGAGATTTAGACAAAATTCCAATTAATCTTGATCACTTTAGGCTTATCAATTCACATCTTTTTGTTCACTTCCATCTTGCAAGGAGAAATAAACCATCTTTTCAAACTGTCTTCACAAACAGCAATCCCCATACCATTCTGTTCTTTAAACTTTTCCTCACTCTAGCTTATCTCCCTTAAGGAGCATAGAATCCATCTGCCTAGAAATTCAGGTACACACATATCAGGCTGTATTTAAGACAGTGGGGGCTTTTGAAAATAAGTTGCCAGCTCCTACTTGCCATTTAATTAGTTCTATCTGTTATGACAACACTTTTGAGAAATTCTTTAGAAAACCTATCCAATAGCTCCTAGATAGTATCTGAAGATGAAGAGCCCCTTTTCTTCCTCTAAATCTTCAACATAATATCCTTTTCCAGGGTCTTAATTAAAAACATATTAACAAGTCCTTCAGTTTAGTTCAGTTCAGTCGCTCAGTCGCGTCCAACTCCTTGCGACCCCATGAATCGCAGCACGTCAGGCCTCCCTGTCCATCACCAACTCCCGGAGATCACTCAGACTCGCGTCCATTGAGTCAGTGATGCCATCCAGCCATCTCATCCTCTGTCGTCCCCTTCTTCTCCTGCCCCCAATCCCTCCCAGCCTTAAACTAGCGCTAATAAGGAAACTTGGCAAATTGGTTTTTTTCCTTCTTTCCACTCCAAACCCCACAGATTGTTTATTTACCCAGAAGGAGATAAGATCTGAGAACATTTCCCACCGTTCTCCTGGGTACATTCCTGAATTTTCTCCCTTGATGAACACTCTAGGCTTTGGGGAAGCAATTGCTTTTAACCATGTCACTGACAAACAAGTTTTGCAAATGGGCCAAAGATTGTTGTGATTGGAAGTTCTTTGGACCTGCCAATGCTGAATTTTTCAGTTACTGTGTCCCTGATTATTCCAATTAAAAAGCAATTGGTCTTTTTGAGAGTACAAGCTTCAACATCAGAAAGGCCTGAGCTGAAAAAGTCTTTACTGGTAATTGTCTAAGATGTGCAGGCTCTTTTGGGCCTCATTTCTCATGTCCCTAAAATATAACATTAATACCATTGGGAAGTAACAGATATATGATTAACATCAATGGCCCTCGGGTTAAACTGTCTAGGATTGAATCTCAACTCTGTCACTTAATAGCTCAAAATATTTGGGTATGTCATTTAATCTCTCATTGACTTAGTTTCCTTATCCATGAAATTGGAATAGTGAAAAGAGCTAATTCACCGTATTTTTGAGGATTAAACCAGGTACTCCATTAAAAAATTTAAGACAATGCTTGTTGTTATTCAAGTATTTGAATAATTATCTCTTATTTTAATATGATTATGATTTTATAATACTATAGT
>SJYQ01001892.1:189756-207901 GCA_006410935.1 Redunca redunca | reverse complement strand
ACAATCTTTCGGATTTCCCATTGGCCACTGGAAAATCACAAAGATTTGTTATTTCACCTTATAAAAAGAGAGGTGCTCTAAGTATTTAAGTTTATTTGGTATGTTACGATGGATGGATTCAACAGGAAGAATTGTCAGATTAGAAGAGATGCTCTGTTTTCCCTAGGTTAAATTGGTACAATTAAAATGTTGTTGATATAAATATCTCACAAGTTATATTCTCTTTGTATGGTATTTCCTAGAGATTTGTTAATGTCTTGCTCTTCATAATCTATATCTATTTGTCAGAAACCTAAAGGAGCTTTGCCTGATAGAAACAAACTACAGTGTATTAATAGTAACTTAATTTATTTTTTAAAAAATGTTTACTTGGTCATGACCTACTTCTTTAATTTGAATGTAGCAATAGTTTTCTGTTGGCAGTTTAATGAAAATGCAGGCATTTAGTACCTATAAAGCTATTCTGAAACTCTGAACTTGTATGTCTTGGATATGTATTTAATAAATCTTTGTAAATTATACATATTTATGTCTCAGTATAATATTGTTACAGCTCAAGATTTCTTTCTCAATGAAGATTGCATTCATTCATTTTTATAAATTAGATATTATACTTTCTTTGAGTGAGTGAAAGTGAAGTCGCTCAGTCGTGTCCGACTCTTCGTGACCCCATGGACTGCAGCCTACCAGGCTCCTCCGTCCATGGAATTTTCTAGGCAAGAGTAATGGAGTGGGGTGCCATTGCCTTCTCCAACTTTCTTTGAAAATAGGTAAAATTATTATCCATATAGACATTTTGTCTAGTATTTTGTTGTTGTTCAATCTCTAAGTTGTGTCCATCTCTGTGACCCCACGGACTGCAGCGTGCCAGGCTTCCCTGTTCTTCACTATCTCCTGGAGTTTGCTCAAACTCATACCCATTGTTTGTTTGTTTGTTTGTTTTCTTAACTTGACTTTATTACATTTGTTTTGAATGCCATAAGAACTAACAAACTCCTTGTCTTATCATGACCTCTTATCTGATCTTTCTTTTTTGAAAAATGGGAGAATGGCATTGCAACATGTATACTATCAAGTAAGAAACGAATCGCCAGTTGATGTCAGATGCAGAATGCAGGATGCTTGGGACAGGTGCAAGGAGAGGACCCAGAGGGATGGCATGGGGTGGGAGGTTTGGGAACGTTTGTGCACTCGTGGTGAATTCATGTCAATGTTTGGCAAAACCAATACAGTAATGTAAAGTAAACTAAAGTTAAAATAAAAATTTTAAAAGAAAAACAAAAAAGAAAAATGTCAGTAATAAAATGAACATAGATATTTTAAGTATTTCATTATTTGCAAATGGTTTTCTTGTTTTGGTTGTTGTTTTACTCTGGCACTTCCCTGGGAGCTCTTGAAATAAGCCACAAGACAGATGCTTCTTCTTCAACTAAAACAGACTGTCTCAGAGCCCCCATGAGTAGCTGTGAGTGAACTCTTAGCCACTCAGTGTGTCTGACTTTTTGTGACCCCATGCAGTCCGCCAGGTTCTCCTGCCCATGTAATTCCCCAGGCAAGAACACTGGAGTGGGTTGCCATTTCTTTCTCCAGGGGATCTTCCAGACCCAGAAATCAAATCCCTATCTCCTATGTTGGCAGGCAAATACTTTACAACTGAGCCAACTGGGAAGCCCATGAATAACTGTACCAATTATTAATTCTGGGGAAGAGAGTTCTGATGACATTACTTAAACAATTTTGAAATTTTACTGATGGACTGAATGGCAATCTCCAGAATATTAGTAGAGCAGATGGAGCCATGAGTTTGCCAATCCAAGTTCCAGCAGAATGATAATTAATTACACAGGACTAAATACACTGGTGAGGGATGATTTTAGATTTTTCTTCAAATATTGTTGATGTTTCATAATTTGGTATTCTGGATATATACTAAAATCTTTTCTCTATTCTCAAGCTATTTGAAAGTCACACTAATTTAGTAGATTCAATTTGTATAAGCTGAAATGTAATATTTATAAATGATATCTTATTCTCCACACCTAACTCCTCCTAAGATTTTGGGAAATCTTAGTAAGTGTTCAAAGGTGTGTCTCTTGATATCTCAAAAAGGACATGGACCCATCCTTCTGTGTGTCCTCATTCTAACTTGTACTTTCTGGCACCAAACCTCCTTAAATTACTGTAGAATTATTTGTTTACAATATTATTCCCCCTGATGACTTAAACTTTCACACTGAGAAAGTTATATTCCAATTTGGTTTCCTTATACTTTGATTAGCCCAGCATAGGTAAATAAATATGATTTAAATGAAAGATTCTGTAAGGGAGAAATAAAATATGGGTAATGTGTGTCCTTTCTCCTTTCCATCCTAACATCATAAGAAACCACTAACATGGTACAGAGAAGTGAAGTGAAAGTCGCTCAGGTGTGTCCGACTCTACAACTTCATGGACTGTAGAATGCCAGGCTTCTTTGTCCATGGAATTCTCTAGGTCAGAATACTGGGGTCGGTAGCCATTCCCTTCTCCAGGAGATCTTCCTAACCCAGAGAATGAACCCAGTTCTCCCACATTGCAGGCAGATTCTTTACCATCTGAGCCATCAGAGAAGCCCCAATATGGTACAAGTTGATGGAAAATATTAACATGTGAGTGACAGACTTACTTGACCTGATAATATTTATTTTGGCAAAGATCAGTTCCATCAGAGAAGTTAGCTAATGATTTAGTCCAGAAAGAAAGAGACTCCGACAAAGTAAATCAATTTCTCTAGCTTTGACTTGTTTATAAAAATCCAGTCAATTCTCATAAAAATGGCATAACAGGATGACAACTTTGCTTATTTTTTTAAATCTTCCTTAAAATTCAGAGAGAATCCACTTATACATGGTATTCATCATTCAAAGACTATAACACGATAGTTTCTGAGGGCACAAAATATCCTACGTCTCCATAAGGAAGTGAGGAGCAGTGCTTTAACTACATTCAAAGGGCTGGAAAATGTTAGAGGCTGTGTCTGCTTTTCAGATGTCCTGGAGTTTAAAGAAATTCTGAGCTGCATAATATTCACATTGTGATGCACTTCACTTTATTATGATAACAAACACATTTATTTCTTAAGTACACTTTAATTTTTGAAGAATTCTACTGGGTTTACATTTTCCAGTGTAACTTATCTCACTATTTAGTATGCAGATCATAAGAAAAACAGTTTGATTTCACTTTTTTGACAGATTTTTAGATAGTAAACCAAGTGAGGTCCTCTTGAGTTTAATTTTGTACAATTCTAGGTTTTTATTGGAAGAAGTCTTAGATGCAATTTTTGAATCCTATCTAATTTGCTTGCTTTTACATGAAAATGATACTCTCAGGAGGCTGTCAGTTTCCTCTATAACAATCTTGAGTTTTTTAACAGACTGGTAATGACTTTCTCAAACAAGAAGCATATTCTTTTTTTCATTAAGCAGGCACTGTTCTGATGGCTAGAAAAACATTACAGTGTATTTCAGTCAGTGTTTTTCAAAAATTAATTGATAGGCCAGATGGAAGGAATTCTCTGCCTCCTCTCTGAGAAATCTTCAGTCAGCAGGCTGGCTGTCATAACCAATGTTTTATCCCTGAGGCTCAGAACTTTCTGCATTGAAACATCTTCAGAATGCATACTTGAATCTCTTTGGCTCTGACAGTGTAGACAATTGGGTTGAGCATTGGAGGTACAAGAAAGTGCAAATAGGAGAGAAGCATGTATATCTGAGCTGGCAGTTTCTTTTTCCCTAAGCGATGGATCATGGACAGGCTGACCTGTGGTGTATAAAATAATAATACAACACAAATGTGGGAAATGCAAGTGTTGAAAGCTTTGAGTCTCTCAGAATTGGAAGCAATACTCAGTACTGCCTTCAAAATCATCACATAGGAGAGGAGAATGAGGACCGCATCCACCCCTAACGTGGAGAGCATCACAAAGAGCCCAAGGCCACTGTTCACAACTGTGCTGGAGCTGGCCAGCCTCAGAACATCAGGGTGAACACAGTAGGAATGTGACAGTGCATTCACAGGTGGGAACCGCAGTCTTCCAAGGAGTACAGGCAGGGGCAGGTGGAGGGCAGCACTACGGGTCACACTGGCCAGCCCAATGGCCCCGACGCGCTTGGCTGTCAGGATGGTGGCATAGCGTAAGGGCTCTCGGATGGCCACACAGCGGTCAAAAGCCATGGCCAACAGCACAGCTGACTCAGTTACTGAGCATGTGTGGATGAAGAAGAGTTGCACAAAGCAGGTTGCAGCTCCCACCTTCCTCTGGCCCAGGAGAAAAACAGCTGCCATGGAAGGCAGTGTGGAAACTGTGAGGCCCAGGTCAGCCACTGAGAGCATGGAGAAGAAGAGGTACATGGGAGTGTGGAGGCTGGGAACCGACTTGACCATGTGCAGTATGGTGGTGTTGCCCAGCAAAGAGAGAACATAGATGAAGCAGACAGGAACAGCTGTCCAGCAATGAGCAGTCTCCAGTCCTGGGAAATCCATCAGTATGAAGAAGAAACTGCTGGCATTGTTGTTGACAGGAACTGCCATACCTCTGAGAGATTTTTGCCCTTTAGAAGTTATGGAGACAGCAAAAAGCTACTCTTTTATAGCATCTCCTATCATCTCATCCCATATGGCACCCCTGGCCCATGCCTTCAGATAAATATTGCTCTTTTCTCCTCACAATACTGAATCCTGTTCCTTTAGACATTACCCTAGGGTATAATGCTACACTTTCTTCTGGGTCATTTGTCCTAGCTTGCAGAAGCAAATTAGGCCTTTTGTTTATAGAAAAATTTCTTTCCCATATGCAGATATTTTAATAGATAAAAAAGACAAAGTGAAACTCTGTATTGAGAGTGCAGTGTCCTTGTACATAATCTAAATCAGTTTTTGGACCATAATAATAGGGTTCTAAAGAAACTGAAATTTATTGTATTCAATGACTTCTTGGTAGTTAGAAAACAAAGTGTATAAGAATGTTAACAGTAAGTCTGAACTCCTGATATAACCAGATCTATCTTTTGCTCTGGCAGTTAGGACATCAGAACTAATACCTGTAACAAATACTAGGAAGAGTTTGAGTTTTATCTTTATTTTTCCTGCATTTATGTCCCTTCTTAATCCTAGTTACAGATGTTTAAAAAATATTTGAATATCTGGTACAGATCTGTGAAAGAAAGAAGGTCAAAACTAGATAATATTTGTCATTAGAAATACGGTATAATCTCAACGCCATGCACAATTACTGAGTTCCTGCTATGTACTCAGTTTAGATAATATACTTAGAGATGATGTATAGCTTATGTTTTTGAAGGTCCACTAACCCATGGGTCAACAGAGAACACATCCATAAACTAATTCATGAGGGCACTGACTATGGGACACACAAAAGATTCCAACTCTCTATCTACATCCTGCTCTCCACGACTCACCTTTTTAATGATCCTGATTTCCTCATGGCTGATTATTAAAGAAAGGAATAAAGTGTGGAATCTCAGTTCATGGAGTTCAAATGAGACTTTGTTCACATTGAATGATGCTTCTGTTTGTCAACATCTCCTTGGGCAGTCTTATGTATGTGGCAGTTATGAACAGCTAATCTTCATTTTAGTCTAATTCTTTTTCATAAACCAACTGTAATGCTGCTGTACAGACTCATGAAGAATGCCTACAGTCCCCATTTCATATGTTAACTCTTAGTCTAAGGAAAATCCAGAAAAGATATTCTATGAAAGGTGAGCGATGTTGTCAAAACCAAAATAAGATATGGTAATTGAGTAGTAAAAACATATTGGCACTGATGGTAGGACAAGTAGTGGATGAAGAAGAAAAAAAAGAAGAAGAAGGAGAAACACCTATAAGAAAAGCAAAGATGGCAGGTGTCATGCTATTATATTTGAGAAAAGAAGGATCTGTAATAGAAAAAGGAAAGCTGTTTTTTTAATCTTTTTTTATAGATAAACTCCTGAAATGTGAGGGGGGGGGTGAGTGCTATGATTTATCTATATTGTGCTAATAAAATTTTTCTGAGTTGTGGTTACAGAGGGAGAGATGGGCAATGAGTGGACTTAGTATCCATCCACCTGTTTTGACAAAATTTTACTTATTTTTTTATTAATTAATTTATATTTCATTAGAGTTGCTTTACAATGTTGTGTTAGCTTCTACTGGATAGCAAAATGAAAAAGCCGTACATATAAATATACATATATCTCCCTGCCTTTTGGATTTGCTTCCCATTGAGAACACCACAGTGCATTGAGTAGAATTCCCTGCGCTACACACGCTTTTAATTACAGTGTGTTTAAAATCACAGATACACTAGGAATGCAGAGAATTACCAGAGAAGGGAATGTATAAAAGAAAAACAGCAGTGGGTACTGCATTTGGTTAGTGGTGTGAACTAGTTCTTCCAGCATAATTCAGTAATTATTATGGGTCTGCCACATAGCTGGGCTTTGCAGAGAGGATATATGGTATATATGAAGCCAAATTCTGAGGAAGTATAGTTATACAAGGGCTTCCCTGGTAGCTCAGCTGGAAAAGAATCTGCCTGCAATGCAGGAGACCCCAGTTCAATTTCTGGGTCGGGAAGATCCCCTGGAGGAGGGATAGTCTACCCATTCCAATATTCTTGTCTGGAGAATTCCATGGACAGAGGAGCCTGGAGATCTACAGTCCATGGGGTCCCAAAGAGTCGGACATGACTGAGCAACTGAGCACACACACACACACACACACACACACACAAGGAACAGTCATACAGTTTTAGAATTCATTTACACGTGGAGAAGAGAGATACACTAAAAATGTCTGGACTTTCTCACAAAGAAATGCTAAAATGACAGGAGTTACCAGGCAATGGAAGACAGAGCACATCTGGACAAAGGTCAGAGCTTGCAAAACAAACCAATGCATGCTTCTCTCTGGATAACCCATAGTTTCTTCTTTAAGTATCTCATCATTATAAACCAAAGGGTTATGACATTTTATGGATCTGTGTCTAATAGTTATAGAAAATAATGTAAGTCGAATTCCAAAAGTATTTTTTTTTTAAATATACAACTTTCTGAGAAATGTTGCTACATTGCCAATATGCTAAGTGGCTTTCTGGCCATACGGATCTTTAAAGGTGTTAGTGCTGCTTCAGAGCACTAAAGCTGCACAGAGTCCTGGAGTTTCTTGCACTGCCCTGAGAAGTGCTACATAAACTAAATCATATCAGTTCTTCAAAGCATAAATGCAGAGCTACTGTGCTTTTTAAACATCTTACCATATAGATTTAATATTATCAGTTTTTTAAACCATTTCTTCTAAGATAAGACCTGTACATAGCTCTTCATCATGAGGGCTTCATTGATAAATACATTGTGTCATCTCTATTACAATGCAGTGTGAGACTTATAACCCGTATTTCCAGTTTTTCTTCTTTGCCTCCTTCCTTCTTCCTCATGCATGCTCAGTAGCTTCAGTCATGTCTGACTTTTTGCAGCCCTGTGGACTGTAGCCCACCAGGCTCCTCTGTCCATGAGGATTCTCTAGGCAAGAATACTGGAATGGGTTGCCATACCCTCTGCCAGGGGATCTCCCCAATTCAGGATCAAACCCATGTCTCCTGTGTGTCCTGTATCACAGGCAGATTGTTTACCCACTGAACCACCTGGAAAGTCCCCCTCCCTGCTTCCTTGCCTTCCTTTTCTTTTCTTTTAGGTATTCTTCCTTACATTAATTATGGACTTGCAGTTGATCTTAAACTAAACGGCAAGAATTGAATGATTATTGGGTTAAGAAAGAGGGGCCAGGGATGGTTTCTCAAAGATATAGTATGTATCATACATGAGAAAAATGTATACCTTTTGTATACATTTGTATGCCTCCAACAAATGTCCATCCTGCCTCAGAAATCTTTACAATCGAGTTTGCAACCATATTTAGGATAGCCCATGACTTCTCTTGACTGCCATTCCCAAAATACATACAGTGTGATTTGAGCTAAATTAGCTCAAGGTTTTATGGTCACTCACCTGACCCCAGTGCAGGGACACAACTTCTGCAAATCAGGTGCAGCTGGGACCTTGTATGGCTCCTGCCTTGAGCATAGCTTCAGATGAGCAGGTTTATAAAGCACTGATTCTGGCTCTCCCTGAAGGCTTACATCCAGTCCCTGTGGTATAGGTTCTCAGAGAACATCACATGTGCATGTGTAGACAGAACTGTCCATTGCTAATTTTTGTGAATCTTTGCCAGCTCTCCAAAGGATGTATGGTATAAGATTAGAACACACAGTCAGCTCTGCTTCAGGCTTACTTTTTTAACTCCATATAGATGAAAGTCATCATACAGATCATAGTTTTCTGGCCCCAGAAATATCTGATATCATATTTAGATCCAGGTGGCACAAGTGGTAAAGATCTTACCTGCCAATACAGGAGACATAAGCAATGCGGGTTTGATACCTAGGTCAGGAGGATCCCCTTGAGGAGGAGGGTATGGCAACCCACTCCATCCAGGATTCGTGCCTGGAGAATCACATGGACAGAGGAGCCTGGCATGCTACAGTCTGTTCAAGAGTCAGATACTACTGAAGCAACTTAACATATATATTTTAGATCTGCAGTATATGCAATCCTTTACATTCTCCAACCCTCCTCTTCCAAATCCAGATAATATTTTGTCAAGTTATAAATACCTAGAAAGGCGAGTTGAGTATCTAGAGCATTCCTTCCATAAGTGATCATCTTAACATATATCCTCCAAGATAAATTCATTTAGTACTGCTTGATCTTTGATAAAATAATATACTTTTCCACTGTGAGTTCCCTATCCTATTCCCTTCTTCCTAAAAGTAAGTTCTTTATTTTTCCTGAGAAATGATTATGATGGTGGAGGAGATTAAAAGGATTCACCAGGAGCATATGAAATGGGGTCTGGGTTTTGTTTTAAAGGAGAGAGATATAAGATACAGATCCTGATCACAGAATGTGTGAGCTATACAGAAGTGGTCTGGGAAGTAATGTAGGGACCAAATTGGACATGATACAGAGGGGCCATCTCAAGAGTCCTACACCCACTCCCTAGTTCAGTGATTCACTAAAACACTTGCAACTCACCATAAAGCTGGTCTTGTGGCTGAGATTTAATGTAGCAAGGGACACTCTGTAGGACAGCAGGAAAAGGATATACTTTGGTGAAGGCTGGAAAGGTCTCATGCATGAGTGCTCAGTTCCTTCAGTCCTGTCTGACTCTTTGCAATCTTATGGATTGTAGCCTCCCAGGCTCCCCTGTCCATGGGATTCTCCATGCAAGAATACTGGAGTGGATTGCCATGCTCTCCTCCAGGGGATGTTCCTGACCCAGGGATTGAACCTGTGTCTCTTATGTATCCTGCATTGGCAGGCAGATTCTTGATCACTACCACCACCAGGGAAGCCTAGAGAGGTCACATAAGAGTCTTCCTAGTGTTCCTATTTCTTGAAGGATCAGTCTAGCAGCAAACATCAGAGACATATGAAAATGTCTCTATCCAGGTAAGCCTGGAGCGAGAGTGCTCTTAAGTTTCTGGTTATATGACCCCAAAGCAACAAGTACACATAATAAATTCTATGTTAATCTTAAACATGCTGTCAACTGGTTCATCCTGGGTTACTACTTTGGGCATAGATAATGATCCATTACTCAATAACTATATGAACATTTCAGAGGATTAGTTCTCAGAGTTTGGTCAACAGCCATGAATTAACATGGCTTTTCAATTTAAAGCTAGATGGGTACTGTTATGGACCCCTAAATAAAGAGGAACATATTTAAAGAGGAGAGTATAGCAGGAACAATTATAGTAACTTGCCAGAGATCATCAGAAGGGTAAATAGGAAGGTTATTTATTTCAGAACATAGAATATATAATCAGAAATGAACATTTTGAGCTAGAAAATTATCACTAAATAATAGTGGTAGTTGTGAGCAAAGAGAAACCTGCAAGGGAAGAGGAATGATGGAATAGCTTAAATACATGTGCAGTATAATCATGCTTAGACTTTTCAGTTCTGTTTGGAGTGGTTTGAGCATGCAGACAAGGAAACCAACCAGTGGAATGGTTCTAAATTGAGGCAACTTTTTCCTATCAAAATGGAGGCATGAGCAATGGAAATGTCAGTGAAGATTTATGGAAAAATATTAAGAAAGTAAATCTATAATATTAGTAAGTGATTGGAAATTTTGGGAAAATGAGGATCATCTAGGGCCAACAGTTCATATAGTTTGACTGGAGTGAAGAAGAGAACAGACATGCCATTCACCTAAATGCAAGACTCTAAAGTTGGAGCAGGAGGAAGGAGCAGTTGAGGATGGAGCAGCAGAGAATAAATTCTATCTTGGGCTTGTGGAATTTAAGATTTCTGTATAGCAGACACATATAATTAACCCCAAGTCAAATGTCAATTTGTGTGTAGCCTAGTAGAGAGAGATGCCTGGAACTGAAAAAGGCAACATTTGTATTTGTAGACTGACCAGAAAATGCAGTGAGTAGATTTATCCAGAGAGACCGGAGAATAACCAGAGAAGTGTTGGAGTTGCTGAGAAAGCACAGATATCTAAGAACAAGTCAACAGTCAATCTTGTCAAATACTGATGAGTGAATATTCTTATTTTCAGGGCAGTGATTATTTGTATAGGTTCAGGAGGTGTCTGTCTTCTTTGTGTTGTTGTTGTTGAGTTGCTAAGTCACGTCTGACTCTTTGTGACCCTTTGGACTGCAGCACACCAGGCTTCCCTGTCCTTCACTATCCCCCAGATTTGCTCAGACTCATGTCCAATGAGTCGGTGATGCCATCCAACCATCTCATTCTCTTGCCCCCTTCTCCTCCTGCCTTCAATATTTTTCAGCCTCAAGGTCTTTCTCAATGAGTCGGCTCTTTGTACCAGGCGGCCAAACTACTGGAGCCTCAACTTTAGCGTCAGTCCTTCCAATGAATACTCATGCTTTATTTCCTTAGGATTAACTGGTTTGATCTCCATGCAGTCCAAGGGACTTTCAAGAGTCTTCTCCAACACCACAGTTCAAAAGTATCAATTCTTTGGTGCTCAGCCTTCTTTAGTCCTACTCTCACATCTGTACATGACTACTGGAAAAACCATAGCTTTGACTATATGCACCTTTGTCTGCAAAGTGATGTCTCTGCTTTTTAATATGCTGTCTAGGTTTGTCATAGCTTTTCTTCCACAATGCAAGTGTTTGTTTTTTCTTTTTTAATTTCATGGCTGCAGTTACTGTTTGCAGTGATTTTGGAGCCCAAGAAAGTAAAATCTATCACAGTTTCCACTTTTTCCCCATCTGTTTGCCATGAAGTGAGGGGACCAGATGCCATGATCTTCATTTTTTGAATGTTGAGTTTTAAACAAGCTTTTTCACTCTCCTCTTTCACCCTCATCAAGAGGCTCTTTAGTTCCTCTTCACTTTCTGCCATTAAAGTGATATCATCTGCCTGTCTGAGGTTATTGATGTCTTTCCCGGCAATCTTGATTCTAGCCTGTGCTTCCATCTAGTCTAACATTTCATATTATGTACTCTGCATAGAAATTAAATAAGCAGGGTGACAATATATAGCTTTGATGTACTCCTTTTCCAATTTGGAACCAATCTGTTGTTCCATATCCAGTTTTAACTGTTGTTTCTTGTCCTGTATATAGGTTTCTCAGGGGACAAGTAAGGTAGTCTGGAATTCCCATCTCTTGAAGAATTTTCCAGTTTGTTGTGATCTCATATGCTAGTAAAGTAATGCTCAAAATTCTCCAAGCCAGGCCTCAGCAAAACATGAACCGTGAACTTTCAGATGTTCAAGCTGGTTTTAGAAAAGGCAGAGGAACCAGAGATCAAATTGCCAACATCCTCTGGATGATCAAAAAAAGCAAGAGAGTTCCAGAAAAACATCTATTTCTGCTTTATTGACTATGCCAAAGCCTTTGACTGTGTGGATCACAATAAACTGTGGAAAATTCTGAAAGAGATAGGAATACCAGACCAACTGACCTACCTCTTGAGAAACCTATATGCAGGTCAGGAAGCTACAGTTAGAACTGGACATGGAACAACAGACTGGTTCCAAATAGGAAAAGGAGTATGTCAAGGCTGTATATTGTCACCCTGCTTATTTAACTGCTTATTTATGCAGAGTACATCATGAGAAATGCTGGGCTGGAGGAAGCACAAGCTGAAATCAAGACTGCTGGCAGAAATATCAATAACCTTAGATATGCAGATGACACCACCCTATGGAAGAAAGTGAAGAGGAACTAAAGAGCCTCTTGATGAAAGTGAAAGAGGAGAGTGAAAAAAATTGGCTTAAAGCTCAACATTCAGAAAACGAAGATCATGGCATCTGGTCCCATCACTTCATGGGAGATAGATGGGGAAACTGGAAAACAGTGGCTGACTTTATTTTTCTGGGCTCCAAAATCACTGCAGATGGTGATTGCAGCCATGAAATTAAAAGATGCTTACTCCTTGGAAGGAAAGTTATGACCAACCTAGACAGCATATTAAAAAGCAGAGACGTTATTTTGTTAACAAAGGTCTGTCTAGTCAAAGGTATGGTTTTTCCAGTGGTCACATATGGATGTGAGAGTTGGACTATAAAGAAAGCTGAGCACTGAAGAATTGATGCTTTTGAACTGTGGTTTTGGAAAAGACTCTTGAGAGTCCCTTGGACTGCAAGGAGATCCAACCAGTCCATCCTAAAGGAGATCAGTCATGGATGTTCATTGGTAGGACTGATGTTGAAGCTGAAACTCCAATACTTTGGCCACCTGATGGAAAGAGCTGACTCACAGGAAAAGACCCTGATGCTGGGAAAGATTGAGGACAGGAGAAGGGGATGACAGAGAATGAGATGGTTGGATGGCATCGCCAACTCAAAGGACATGGGTTTGGGTGGACTCCGGGAGTTGGTGATGGCTAGGGAGGCCTGGCGTGCTGTGGTTCATGGGGTCACAAAGAGTTGGACACGACTGAGCGACTGAATTGAACACCGTCAAGGCTTTTGTGTAGTCAATGAAACAATAGTAGATTTTTTTTTCTGGAATTCCCTTTATTTTTTCTATGATCCAACAGATGTTAGCAATTTGATCTCTAGTTCCTCTGCCTTTTCTAAATCCAGCTTGTATATCTGGAAGTTCTCAGTTCATGTACTGTTGAAGCCTAGCTTGAGAATTTTGAAAATGACCTTGCTAGCATGAGAAATGAGTTTGAAAATTCTTTGGCATTGCCTTTCTTTAGAATTGGAATGAAAACTGACCTTTTCCAGTCCTGTACCCACTGCTGAGTTTTCCAAATTTGCTGACATATTGAGTGCAGCACTTTCACAGCATCATCTTTTAGAATTTGAAATAGCTCAGTTGGAATTCCATCACCTCCATTAGCTTTTTCTTTTTTATTTACTATGATATAAGATTGAGGGCAGGAGGAGAAGGGGACAACAGAGGATGAGATGATTGGATGGCATCACTGACTCAATGGACATGAGTTTTGGTGAATTCTGGGAGTTGGTGACGGACAGGGAGGCCTGGCATGATGCGGTTCATGGGGTCACAAAGAGTCGGACACGACTGAGCGACTGAACTGAACTGAACTGAATTGGAAATATTGGTAATGAAATCACCACCTTGCTAAAATATCATATTTGAAATAAGCCTCATTTAATCAGATATGAAAATAAGCTTTTAGGAAACTAAGGATAACTTTAGGTAGCCAGTACTTGCAAAGGTATCTTACATTAGTTGGCAGGTGTCTCAATATACAGAGTTTCTAGCCTAACCTGTGAGTTAAGGAATTTTACTGTCTCTCAAACATTGAAATCTTAGGGTATTTGGGGGACTGAAAGAAAAGAGTAATTTTCCCAACTTTACTTATACTGTAGGTAAAACCTGATGACAAATTCTTATCTTGGTTTCCTAGCATCAGTATAGCAGATAAAGAGGATTTCAAAAGTCCAATCTGAAATTACTTCTGATAACTTCCATTAAAGCAGTTTTAAAAGATACATATAATAAATTAATATTCTTGATGCAATTTTGGAAATAATCAGGCCACATCTAATATGACAAAGCTTACTGTACAATCAAGATTTTTTTTTGCTTTTGATCAAAAAGAACTACAATTTTTATATAATTGATTTTATTATCATTTTTAAACAATTTTCTGTTATTTGAGTTCTTGTGTTAATTTTACCTTGCCATTTTGTCCATCCCAATTTTATTTCACATAACTATACTACATCCTAAGCTTCTACTTACCTGATCTAATCAATCAGTGCTACTTTATGAGATGTCTCAAACTTAAATATCATGAATAGTGAAAATTCAAGAAAGAGAGAAATTTACAGGTGTAGAAAATCTGGATTGAAATACTGAAGTATTTAATGGAACTGTTATTATATCATAATGATAAAGAAGCATGGGACAAGGGATAATGAAAAAAAAAAGTGTCTTTTATAGAACTGAAGAAAAACACAAAAAACTGTAAACAACTTCCAAAATTTGAAACGAAAATATTCAGCAATTCATAAAGTAATTGGGCACAGAAAATTATCATGATAAATTAAACCAAAGGCTGGTGCTGAAAGGGAGAATCATGGCCAGTGTAAGTTGTGAAAATAAAAACATTCAGGCTTTTTACTTGCCTCCTTATGTATATAGCAATGAAGAAAAGTCACTTCAGCTGGAAGAGTTGGGATAGTGACTATTTACTTGTATCTATTTTCCAAAATTCATGTTATAAATTTGGCTCAGGATTCTTCAGGTCGTTTTTTTGATGAAGAGTTTTAAGATTTTATCTTGGATCTGCTCGATTTTCACCTCATAGACAATGCAGTTCATCACAGGAGGAATGAGAAAATGCATGGTTGGCCATGAGTACAAAGATGTTTGAGAACGTCTTGGGCCAAATTGGTAAAGTATAGACAAGCAGATCATAGGTGTGAAGAAGAAGGCTACAGTAGAGAGATGGGAAATACAGGTGTTGAGAGTTTTGAGGTAGCAATCATGGGATAAAATACTCAGGGTGGTTTTCAGAATCAACAGGTAAGAAAGGAGAAAATCAATGCCCATGTTGGAAAGCACCATAAAGAGTCCAACAATGCTATTGATCCCAGTGCTGGAGCAAGGAAGCTTTAGAATATCAGAATGCAGGCAGTAGGAATGAGAAAGTGTATTAAAATGACAGAAGCACAGCCTCCTCAAGAGGACAGGAAGGGGTACTTGGGCATTGTGGCTCGCCCTACAATGGCCAAACCTATCCTTGCAATTACACTGCTGGTGAGAGTGGAAGAATAGTGCAATGGATGAGAAATGGCCACAGAGTGGTCAAAGGCCATTGCCAAAATTTGGCAAAGTGTGAATAAAAGACATTTGGGTGAAGCAAGCATATAAAGTGAGTTCTCCAGCATCCAGCCAGAAGATCCTCAGCATTGTGGGGAAGGTGAAGAGGGACAGACCCAGATCGGAGGCAGCTAGCATGACCAGGAAGAGGTATATAGGCACATGGAGGGCATGTTCCTTCCAGATAACTGTCATGATGGTCACATTGCCCACCAGGGTTACCAAGAACACAGCACAGAAAGGTATGGAGATCCAGAGGTGAACAGTTTCCAGCCGAGGTATGCCTGTCACCAGGAAAGTGGAGAATGTGGAGGTGGTGCTATTGACACCAGAACTGCATGTCTTTCCTAAAATGAAATGCATTGCCTCCACAAATGTTAAAATTTTACTTGAGCATTTGACTATTTATAATACTGCTTCTTTTAAGCTGGCCCTGATATGTGTCTAATATGACAGTAAATGATGTTTCCCAATATAGAGCATTTGAGGCTTTGGACTAGAAAGCAAGACTTTGTTTTAATCAATTTCCACAGATACTGTAATTTATTGAATAAAAATGAGAAAAATACACTTGATACTTAATGTACCTAAGCCATTTAATTGATATAATGGCATTTTAAAGTGATATGCCAAAAATAATGTCCTTTAAATAACTTTCTTTTATTTTATGCAAATTCATACCTGTAATTTTAATTAGAGTAGTATATCATTCTAGGGTATTTCTTACTGCCTTCGTCAGCCATGATACATATTAGATGCTGCTGCTGCTGCTAAGTCACTTCAATCATGTCTGACTCTGTGTGACCTCATAGATGGCAGCCCACCAGGCTCCTCCGTCCCTGGGATTCTCCAGACAAGAATACTGGAGTGGGTTTCCATTTCCTTCTCCAATGCATGCATGCATACTAAGTTGCTTCAGTCATGTCTGACTTTGTGTGACCCCATAGACAGCAACCCACCAGTCTCTTCTGTCCATTCTTCTCCTCTAGAAAAGAATACTGGAGTGGGTTGCCATTTCCTTCTCCAACATATTAGATAGTGCTACTCAAATAAGGGGGCTTCCCTGGTGGCTCACTGGTAAATAACCCACCTGCCAATGGAGGACACGTGGGTTCAATCCCTGGGTTAGGAAGATCTCTTAAAGAAGGGAATGAAAACCCACTCCAGTATTCTTGCCTGGCAAATCCCATGGCCAGAGAAGCCTGGTGGGCTAGAGTTCATGGGATTACAAAGAGCTGGACAGGAGTTAGCAACTAAGCAACAGCAACAAGTCAAATTGAAGTTCATGGATGCATTTTATATCTTATTTATTCTGCAATGAGAACAGTGTTGAGATTTAAGCTAAACATTTGGAAACTTTTGCATTAATCTGACAAAATTTGCTACTTGAATTTAATAATAACATTATTTTAGTATCCAATAATAACAGTTGTCCTTTCCCCAATAATGTAGCAAGTAAAGAATCTGCGTGCAATTCAGGAGATACAGGAGACGCAGTTTCTATCGCTGAGTCGGGAAGATTCCCTGGAGGAGAAAAATGGCATACCACTCCAGTATTCTTGCCTGAAAAATCCCATGGACAGAGGAGCCTGGTGGGCTACAGTCCAGAGCACACCACATATTTTTGAATTCATATTATATGTTTTAAGATATGAAACCAAATTGAATATATATATATATAAATTGCCTTAGACTTATGAAATGATAAACTATATATACTGTCCTGTCATTATTCCACACCCTATCCATAAACACACAACTCATTTTTCACAAGCACAAACACACAACTGAATGTTAAGGGAGTTTTGTTATGTTGTTTAAAAATAACCTTTTAGGCTAACAAAACCCACAGTTCAGCAACATTGGTGTTTAAATTTTCATGGATTCAGCTGGGAATATTGTAACTATAGCAGTAGACCCTCCTTATGATGAGTCACACCAGGGATTTAAAAGCTTTTTTCATGTGTTTTTTATCATTTACTTTTTTACATACAAAGTCACCCTTTCTCTTCACATCAACCAAATAAATTATTGCTATATTTGAAGAAACAAAAATTAAAATAAATTAATTTATTTACCTCATATTAGACAGTAAATATGTAGGTGGTCTGTGTTTCAAAGGTCATTTATGATGCAGAGCATTTTTCCCTTCTATCAAAATACACTTTAAAATAACATCGATGTTATCATTGGTGTAGGTCTGAATGTTATTTGTAAAGTATCTCCTCCCTGATTGCAGAGTATTTATTTTTCTCTTTTGTGGAGGAGAAATAAATATAAGGAAACCAGTGAAAATGCAGGCTGATTAGCTGTCTCCATTGGTTCTTCTCAAGCTGAGGCTTTTTATGGCCATACTAACCCTGTGAAATTGAAGCCGCGGATGTAAAATGAAGTATCAAAACCGCTGAGAAACGTGTATCATCCAAAAAGAAGAAACAGCTTGCCATTTTTAAAGGTACTTTTGCTGCTGTTTGTCTAATTAAAGGTAGCCATATTGAAATATACATTATATTCATAAACTCTTAACTCATTAAATTTTCTTCATGTCTTAGATTAATATATATAAGTAATTTCCTTTTTACTCAAAGTTGTTAAAGACCCATGACCTTCGGAAAAAGTGTAAGTTAAAGAAAAAAACTGGGTACAAGGCAGAGATTTCCCATATAAGCTCTTCCTAAAGTGCGAGAACAAATTCTTTGATGAAATGTTCAAATTTATAGTTTGATCATCTGCAAAGAAAGAAGTATTT
>SJYQ01001892.1:166783-180198 GCA_006410935.1 Redunca redunca | reverse complement strand
CAATTCCAGAAAAATAAATGACCCAATCAAAAAATGGGCCAAAGACCTAAATAGACATTTCTCCAAAGAAGACATACGGATGGCTAACAAACACATGAAAAGATGCTCAACATCACTCATTATCAGAGAAATGCAAATCAAAACCACAATGAGGTACCACTTCACACCAGTCAGAATGGCTGCGATCCAGAAGTCTGCAAGCAATAAATGCTGGAGAGGGTGTGGAGAAAAGGGAACCCTTTTACATTGTTGGTGGGAATGCAAACTAGTACAGCCACTATGGAGAACAGTGTGGAGATTCCTTAAAAAACTGCAAATAGAATTGCCTTATGACCCAGCAATCCCACTCCTGGGCATACACACCGAGGAAACCAGAATAGAAAGAGACACATGTACCCCAATGTTCATCGCAGCACTGTTTATAATAGCCAGAACATGGAAACAACCTAGATGCCCATCAGCAGATGAATGGATAAGAAAGCAGTGGTACATATACACAATGGAGTATTACTCAGCCATTAAAAAGAATACATTTGAATCAGTTCTAAGGAGATGGATGGAGCTGGAACCGATTATACAGAGTGAAGTAAGCCAGAAAGAAAAACACCAATACAGTAAAATCTCTGTAATTTTAATGATGTTATTCTTTCACATAGACAATATATCTGGTTTTATCCCAACTGATGCTTCTTCAGACTTCCTATATTCCAACTTATCAGAAAAGCCTTCCTCTAGATTCCCAAGTTAAAATATATATAGTGATCTAGATATAGATGTAAACTTGGTGTGTAACTCTAAACCAGACCTTGACATATTATAATAACTTTTATGTAAAGTTTGTTTTCCAATTGTGTTGGTGTTACTATAAGCTCTTTTCTGTTTCATGTTTACTCTTTCTAAGTACCCATTAAAATAGGTATAACAGCACATATTTTGACAAGTGATATTAGTTCTCAGAAAGACTGAATTACCCTCAGGATCATATGAGGAAAAATATGATAAAGCTAATTTTTAAATCATAACGGTGAAGTTTCTTCCATGGTACTGGTTTATTTCTCACACATGTTTGACTCTCTAATGTTTAGAACAGTACCTGACACAAGCAGGGCTTCTCATTAAAAACTGCCTGATTAGTACAAGGAGGTATAACATAACAAAACAACATGACATAACAAAATATAAATGGGAAAGCAGGCAAAACAGAATTTTCGTTT
The DNA here is from genome assembly GCA_006410935.1 of Redunca redunca. Taxonomy (NCBI): domain Eukaryota; kingdom Metazoa; phylum Chordata; class Mammalia; order Artiodactyla; family Bovidae; genus Redunca; species Redunca redunca. The sequence goes on along the minus strand of SJYQ01001892.1, from coordinate 178,984 downwards.
CAGAAGCTGTTATAAGGATGGGTTTAGAACCAAGTTTTTTCTTTGACCAAAATAAATAAAGAAACAAATTTAAAAAGTAGACAAAACATGACTAAAAGCTGAAATCAAAAGGATTATATTCTATTAGCTGTTTGAAGCTCAGGTTATGATAAAGCAAGAAGATTTTATGCTAATAACAAAGATATATGCATGACATATATATTTGAAGGAGTGTGTTTATGTATATGTTTATGTGTAAATGTAGGATATTTTTATAACAAGATGCATTATGTGATTTTAACCTGCTTCTACCTGGGCATTAGTTATTTTTACGTGTATAAGGTAGAATGTTTAAAATCAAAGTGGCACTTTTTAAAACTTTGTGTAAGAACTTGGCTTCTAGTTGGGCTTTGAAGAGAAAAATGAACACACACACATAAAACACTCAACATTCATATATTATTTTGATGTACACTTTTTTATATATAGTAAGTACTTTGTTTGCTTATAGAAATTCAAGTACTAGGATCTAGGAAATACGTTCTGGTTTCAGCACTGCAGTGAGCATCAGAAGTTCTTTAATTACTTTTTCTAAAAGTTTCCCACCTTTCTTCCTTCCACATTCCTTCCTTCTTTCCACCCTCTCTCCATTGTTTTCATCTGCTTTTCTTTCCATCTGTATCACTGTCTTATTCTGCCATTCTTGCTGCTTCTGCTGCTTTTTTACTTTATCCAGCACATGTTTAAGCTGCTATGTATTGAGCTGGAACATTGTCTTGATAAACTACAATTTCTTACCAATTAGTATTTTCTTGTCAAATCACCATGGGATTTTATTTTATAATGTCTACAATTTACTTATGCATATATTTGTTTTGAACTGAATACTATAAAAGCTCAAAAACAAATGCTCAAAGGCAATATGCGGTGTGCTTTTGCTCTGTCTTATATAATTAATCCTCATAGCAACATTTAATATAGCATCTTTATTACAAATTTATTAAAAAGAAAGCTGAAAATTATCAAAATCAAACAACTTGCCTCAGTCATTTTAAGTCACTCATTTATAAAAAAATTATCATAATAAGCAAAATATTGTCAGAAAAAGAATCTTACTAGAGAAAGAGGTATGTGATCTCAAATACTTGCAGATTAGTTAATAAGGCAGAAATATAAGAAATACTTTCTAGAAGACACAGTATCTGAGATTAATTTTTCAGGACTAAATAGAAATCTGCTGGGTATGTAAGAGAGAGGGGAGGAGCAAGTGATCGATCCAGAGGGCTTGTCTTGTGCAAAGATTTAAAGACACAGAATGATAATGCATAAGGCTAGGGCTCCCAGCACCTTTAGAATTATTGCAACAAAATACAGAGCATAGGGATGTCATTTATATTAGTGATGAACGTAGAGAACCATGCACGTCTGTTTTGTAAACGTATTGTGCCTCATAATAAAGAAGCAAAGGAAATTAAGTTTATTTTGTTGCTTATGAGAAGATATTTAAAAGGGTACAATGTAGTCTTGTTGACATTTTAGAAACTATGAAAAGTGTAGGAACAATGTATTAAAGGAGAAATACTACGGGGAGATCCTTCAGATAAGAAATTACTAGTTTGTTTAAGGTAAAGAGCAATGTTAAGAGTTAATAACAGTAGCCTTGAGTTTGACCTGGGTTCAATCCCTGGGTTGGGAAGATCCCCTGGAGAAGGAAATGGCAACCCACTCCAATACTCTTGCCTGGAAAACCCAATGGATGGAGGAGCCTGGCAGGCTACAGTCCGTGGGGTCACAAAGAGTCAGACATGACTAAGCAACTTCACTTTCACTTTTTAAACAGCATTTATATCTGTCTTGTGCATGCTCAGTCATGTCTGACTCTCTGTGACCTCAAGGATTGTAGCCCACCAGGCTCCCTTGTCCAGCAGATTCTTCAGGCAAGAATACTGGAGTAGGTTGCCCTGCCCTTATCCAGGGGGATCTTCTCTGTCCCTAATTAAACCTAATCTGCTTTCTCAATAGCCTTATCTCATTTCTGACAGTGTTCAACGCCAGCAGGGCACTGGCCAAGCAAATTATCCTTGTATCTGACCTTACTATACAGAAGAATTTTACTGTTCAGGGAATTTCTGGTTCTCTCTAGAGGCTAGTATAAACTTCATAGCAATGGTTTCATCAGGGCCTCTCCTAGGAAAGAGAAGATCATAGGAAAGTATATTTAATTGGTGTAGGGCTCTGTCAGGATAGAGTTTTATTGTTTGATTGAAAATGTAATGCAAAATCCAACATGAGGCATAGTTACTTCTCAATGAACATTTAGAATAATGGGTAGAGAAGAAGTATTTATATATTGCTTATTGTCCAAATCAATGCATGTGAAGATTTTTTATAGTGTTTAAGCTCTAGTTTTTTCTTCTTCTGGTCTAAGAACTATCTGTTTGTGTTCTTTGCTGTAACATGCCATCTCCCTTGCTGATTTCATATCCCCACCATGAGAGAAAGGAAATGTGTATGCATGTATTCTAAGTCACTTTAGTTGTGTCTGAGTCTTTGTGACTGTGTGGACTGTAGCCTGCCAGTCTCCTCTGTCCATGGGATTCTCCAGGCAAAAATACTGGAGTGGCTTTCCCTGCTCTCCTCCAGGGAATCTTCCTGTCTCAGGGATTGAACACGTGTCTCCTAAGTCTCCTGCACTGGCAGGCATGTTCTTTACCACTAGTACCCCCTGGGAAGCCCTCAAAAGAATAATTAGCCACACAGTTAGAACTGTAAATGCCATAGTTCTTTAAGAATTTCATTGTATTGATGAACTATAGATCTTGTTGCCCTTTCAGTTCCCTAAAACCAAGAGTTCATGTTGGCTAAGGCGTTAACCATGAACCTACATTATCTATTGTGTTGCTGGGGTATATTAGATGACTGAGGGCAAACCACAGGTGGACATCAGAAAGAACCAAGGGTAGAGTTATGCACAAGCCAGAAACAACCTCTGTCTGATTATACCAAGGTGATACTATATAGAGAAATATAGATAGATCTGATAGATCTATTATCACATTTTTTATCCCACTTCTTTCAAATTAGAATCTTTCTTTTTAATATTGCAATTCTGGTTGAGATGGTTGCATGATGGGGTATTGGATCTCTGCCGTAGAGTGTAACTATAATCCATACACTCCAATACCATTTGCATGGTATCTTCCATATAGAAATAATAAGCTATGCCTAGACAGTTTCTGACTTTCAATTAATGATTTTTGTTCTGTTGGAAAAGCACTTCTTTTGGTTGGTCACTCTAAAATTTTAATGACAATGTTGTCTAAGGAAAGCATGGGATTGGACAAAGGCAAACCTACATTCAACTTTTAGCTCAATTTCTTACTATATGTGCAGATGAACTTTCAGGACTTCAGTGCCCTCATCTAGTCACTGGAAACATAATAATATCAGGAGTCATTGTGTTTTTAAAAGTACTGATACATCAGAAATATATTTTAAACTTGCTAAGTACTATGGCAATAGTAGCGGATATTAAAGGCTAATCCCCCCACCCCCCACCCCACATACATATCTCCCTTCCTAAACTAAACAGTTAGCAGGGTTTGAGGAGTGTATATTGCTTTGAAAGTGAAAGGGTTAGTAGCTCAGCCATGTCTGCCTCTTTGTGATCCCATGGACTGTAGCCCGTCAGGCTCCTTCGTTCATGGGATTTCTCAGGCAAGAATACTGGAGTGGGTAGCCATTCCCTTCTCCAGGGAATCTTCCCCAACCAAAGACTGAACCCAGGTCTTCTGCACTCCAGGCAGATTCTATACCATCTGAGCCACCAGGGACACCCCATATGTTGCTTTACATGTTGCTGTTGTTCAGTCACCCATTCACGTCCGACTCTTTGTGACCCCATGGACTGCAACACTCCAGGCCTCCCTGTCCTTCACCATCTCCCAAAGTTTGCCCAAGTACCTATTAATATATTTGACTCATCTTTAATAAGAAAAAAGTCTTAGAAATATTTGATTGCTCTACCCCTCCATGGATTTTTTAATGTTTCTTGAGAGGCAGCAAATTCCTAAGAACTGTGTTCCTTGAACACTAAAAATATAGACCTTCCAACTCTCACAACAGCTCATGCATTTAATAAATGGAAACCTTGACAACATCCTATATTTTTACGATTTTTTGTGTCTTTCAGGGCCGTCTATATATGGGTTGCTACTGCTAATACAGCTGTTGTTAAATCCCCGGGGTTGTCTAAGAAGTATGATCTTCCCATAAGCCTATTTATTCATTCAGTGGGTCTTTCTTGGCCTTAATAAAAGGATCAAAACCTCAGAAGACCACAGATACTTTTCTGTATTCCCAAATTCTCCTGGGTTTTAGTTCTCCTGGGATAGAGAAAACTATAGAACCAGCCTCTGAGTCAACATTGGAACCTAGATCAAAGACAGACAGCCTGTCTTATGGGATGTCTGTAAGTCTGTGGCTGTAGAATAAAGGAGGTAATGAGGGCCTGGTGTCCAATATTGGACAGTAGGTGACTGCTTGATGGATTCTGCAGGGGTCCTGTGAGTCTCAGATATCATACTAGTCTCACTCCTAGTCCAGAGGACCTGTGATTATTTTCCTGCCATATATGCTTACCTTATAGCACCTGCCTAAGGAGACCCAAGACTTGGAGTGGAGGCATGTCCAATGCTTGTGAAATGATATTTGTTAATAATGAGAATCTCTGGCTACCTGGCTGAACCATGATCTTTCACGTTAACGAAGGGTTCATTGAGGGTGATTTATAACTTTTGAAACAGCCAGTCTTTGTGAGGAAGAAATTTTTCAGGATTTAAAAGTTGGGATAAATCTAAAGTTGGGAACATCAGAAGAAAAGGGCCTGGTGTTTTTCCTGCTCTGACTGTAGTCAGTCACAGGTTCTTGAGATTATTTTTATTTTTTCACATTCTATCTCACAGGTTTCTGTGTGGTTTCTTTATTTATTTTCAGCTGTCTGGTTAAAACTCTCTTTGGAATAGTTTATTGCAGAAGGAGTTTGTCTTATTTTATCTAAAACAGAAAAGGAGTCGAGACACAAGGCTAGATGTAGCGGGTGTGGAAGCCCGTTTCACAGAACTGAAAGAACTGGCATCTTAGGAGGCTCTGATAGTGGTTTTTATAGACTGAGGCTTTTTCTTTCCCCCACGATGGGGAATTGTATTCTTATCTATTTGGAACAAGATAGAATTAGGATGGTAAAAACAATGAAAATAGTAAATTATGTCTTAAATCACAAGCTGAGAATATGAGAAATAAAGATACAAGAGGTTGGGAATAAGAAGAAAAAAAATTTCAAAGAAGAGCATTTAGTGTAACTTCCTTCTTGGTAAGTAACAAACCCATGAGGTCTGTTGCGTGACATGTGTCTGACAAAGTTCCAAGGTCTCTCAGATCAGCTGGCTTACAGTTTATGGCATCTCCTTCTTCCACAGATCCTCAATATGATCCCACTGCTGCAGTAGGAAGTTGCTTTGAGTGAGGTAACCAGTGAGTACTGGGGAGAAGGGAAATAATGTAAATTATAATGGAAAATATTGAGGTTCTAAAAGATCTTTAGAATAGAACTGAATGGCTGAAGGCTTCTTTTTGAAACCTAGACAGTGAGCTATGAGGATCATGGTATCTCTACTTATCTTAGAAACTGGTTGAATTGATATCTAAGCTGGTTTTCAAAATCAGCTCATTTCTGTGTCTTTATGAATTTATTTTAATATATTAGTACACATTCACTTAAAAGATGAAAGTACTTCTGAAAGGAAAGTGGATAGAGTGAGTGTAAGAGAAAAAAAAATATGAATGAGAAATACAATTTCAGACCTGTAGTTAGGGAGAAATGAGATTAGAAAGATCCAGGACAGAATTTTGTGTTTAATTAGTGTCAGGTGAACAGGAAAGAAATTCATCCCTCCCCCACCCCTTCCCTGACCAATCCTGCTTTTTCTCTTTTGGTCCCTTGGAATCCCATTTATCTTTGGAAACCACCTGTGCATTAATTCATCATTTCCTTCAATTGCCAGCCAACTATGCTATCTTGTGATTAGATCTCCTCTTTCTGTTTAATTTTTCTTGATTCTGAAAAATTGAACTTTCCTGAAGAATCAGCTGACTCAACCTGCTATAAAATATCTTTCTGCTCTCACCTCGATATCCTTCACTTCTGTTGGACAATGGCTTATTCATTTGTTTTCTGTTCTATACACCTTTTGTTTTCAATAGTATCTCTCTCTGTCTCTGTCTCTCTCTCTTTCCCTCTCCCTCTCTATTTTTGTCTGTATGAGTTTTGACACTAACTCTAATAAGCATATTGTTGTTGTTGCTTTATCATTCAGCAATGTCCAACTCGTTTGTGAGCTCATGAATTATAGCCAGCCAAGCGCCTCTTACTATGGGATTTCCCAGTCTAGAATACTGGAGTGGGTTGCCATTTCCTTCTCCAGGGGATCTTCCCAACCCAGGAACTGAATCACATCTCCATCATTGGCAGGTGGATTCTTTACTGCTGAGCCATCAGAGAAGTCCCCTAATAAGCATTGCCTTTCAATTTATTATAAATATCTGGATCAAATGTGAGCCTTTTGAAAATTTTCCATATACCCCGTATTATTCTGACTCCATTTTGCCTCAAGGAAAGAAGCAGAACACCCATATGGTAGCTTAAATGATTCATTTTTTTCTATGATGGGAACTTAATTGCAAAAGATGTTCACTTTCTTGCTTCAAATTCTTTACGGTGAGACTCCACTGACTTTAAGCATCATGTCTATTTCTTCTGTTCAAAAGAAAACTTCCTAGTATCTTTTGACACTTCTAGTTACTGTTTTCCTTTCCTCAGCCCCAATCTTCTCAAGTGTCCTACCACTGCTGTTTTCAGCTGTTACACATCCAATGTCTTGCATTCTGTGATCAGACTTTATCCTCACTAATTTCTTGAAATTGTACTAGATGCTAGTGAAAGCCTAATGGTTTCACTAGTGAAGGTCTAGTGTTTTATCTACATTCTACTCTCAACACAACAGTCTGGAGGTGGCACTGAACAATAAGAGCAATAACAATAATAATAACAGCAATAATGATTATAAATAATAAGAATAGCATTGGAGAAAAGACTCAGAACCGTGCAAATGTAGTAGGAAGACAGGGGTATAATGGGATCAAGGAAATCAAAGGAGAAGAAAGGTTAAAGAAGGGATTGCTCACAAGTGGGAAACAAAGTTTAGATTTCTGTATCTAGAAGGGAACCATCTATGAGTTAATTTGATTCTAATCTAGAATGTATAGAGTGTTCAGAGTGGTGAAATGCCTCTACCAAGATCTCAGTCTGTTTATGGCATAACTGAGGCAAGCTCAGCTAGAGCCTCATACCTAGACCAGTTCTCTTTCCAGGGTACTAGGCAAATTTGAGTCAGTCAGTCACATTGATTTCCTCAGTCATTCCATAGACATGTTAAATATTAATAGTTTCAGAACAATTGCATTAACTTTCTCTGAATTCTGCATCCCCTAGCTTATTCCCTTTTTTGGTTAGAGGTATCATTATTCTTCCCATAACAATATGTCTCAAAATATTTTATTGCCTTTCACTTATCCCTCATATAACCTATCATCTGACAGTCTATTTTTTAATTTTTTCTTGACTATTTCTTCTTTATACCCTGTTTTCACTGTTAAGGCTACATTCCTGGCTGCTTTGATCTGCTGGAAAAGTTTCCTAGAGCAACACTGGAGAGCTATCTTCCTTCATTTCAATAAATTTCACCAACTTTTAAACTATATTTACTCAACAAAAATGTGTTATACTGGATGCTGAAGACATACTCATAGCTACATGGAAATTGAAATGTATTAGTGAACAATATTGCAAAGTTTGTAATTAGGAATTGTTTAGCTATGCTACTGGGAGATAGGAGGTTTAAAAAAAGAATCGCCCACCAGCAAAATCTTCTTTGAAAAATAAGTCTTAATTTTTTTTATCATATTATATTCTTCTTAAAACTTTGGTAAAATATTAGAGACTCAGTAAATACTGTTGACTACTAAATTAATTCTTCATGTGACAAACTAAACTCAAAGCCACGAAGCCAATAGCTTGACTTCTAAAATTCTGTATCTTCAAGACACAATCTACTTGCTCAGTCATATTTCTTATATCTCTTATATTTCTTATATCTCAATAAGCTAGGTGATCTTATTTTTACAGTGATTTAAATACCTTACTTTAGCTTTTTGTTTGCCTTTTTTGTTCTTTCCTGAAGTTTTTTTGTTTCTGAGAAACAGACTAATGACCACACATCCATGAATCTTTTCATTATCTCTCTATGAAGGTTAGGCTTCTTTGTGTCATACACATATGATTGAATATCTCAAATTATTTTATCCTGATTTTCTTTGAAGGGAGGTGTTTTGTTGTCCACATTTCATGACCTTCACAAGGGTAGGAATCCTTGAAATAAAAAATATTTATGATCTATATGTGACTCCTTCCTCAGTGAGGTATTAAATACAGAGTGAGCTTAAAGAAATATTCATTAACTTATTTAATGCTTGCGTGTTTAATTTTTGAGTGCTTGAAACTCATTTTCTATTTTGTTATATACAAGCTGTTTTTTTTTTCTTTTCTCTGAAAAGAGTATTCAAATTTGAGCTAAAAAAAGAAGAGAAGGAAAGGACAGATATTTACATATAAGCAGAGAGAAATAAATGGGAAAAGAGAAAAAAAAGCGGGGTAGGCAAGTGAGATTGGAGGGAGGAAGATAATGTATGTGAGTGATGAGAGGACATATGTTCTGTGTTAGAATGATGATTTATCAGTCCTTGCTTTGCACAGGATTAGTTCACATGAAATGCATGCATCCTGGGACCATACAAGAGAGAACATGGTTTCAATATGCACACTCTTAAGGTAGAAAAACACTGTTCAAAGTAAGGCCTGTCTACACTTATATTACTCTTTCTAAGTTCTTCTCATTTGATAATGAAAGTCTTCATATTAAATCATAAGAATAATGATTGTTACTGAGCTCCCTAAAAGGCCACACCAGTATTCTGAACACTTTTTTCTTTAGCTCTAGGGAAAAAAAAAAAGTGTCTATTAATCACCAGGAGTGACTAGTCAGACAAGAAGGAAAACTGATGATACTCAAGAGCTTATAAAGAAATTTTCTTGTATGATGCTGTCAATAAATATAATGTATTGGTCACAGTGCCTAAATGAAATTATAAGCCTATTCAATGTTTATTATTATTGCTATTTTCACTATCAATACCAATAGCATTATCTCTATTAAGTCATGGTAACTTTCATGTCAGTGAAGTCTATTTGGCTTATCATCCTTGAATCATTACTTATTACTATCCTTTTTTAAGGCAGTTAAATTACTGCAATGCCAAGAGTCACACTTAATCTGATAAAATAAGCCTGATACTTCATTCTCATTCTCTTTCTCTCTCCCTCACCCTATTTCAGGGTTCAGCATCAGAGGACAGAGTAAAAGATGACAACTTCTTCAAACTACACTAACTTTAGAGACATTTGGTACACCATGATTGGGATCCCAGGACTGGAAGATGCACACACGTGGATCTCCATCCCCATTTGTTCCATGTACATAGTCGCTGTTGTAGGAAATACCCTCTTACTATTTCTGATCTTCACTGAGCACAGTCTTCATGAACCCATGTACCTTTTCCTCTCCATGTTAGCCTTGGCAGATATCTTTCTTTCCACTGTCACCACACCCAAGATGTTAGCAATCTTCTGGTTCCAAGAAGGGGGTATATCTTTTGGTAGCTGTGTGTCCCAGATGTTTTTCCTCCACTTCATCTTTGTGGCAGAGTCTGCCATATTGCTGGCCATGGCATTTGATCGCTATGTAGCCATCTGTAATCCACTAAGATATACTACCATTCTAACACCCTCAGTCATTGGAAAAATAAGCATTGCTTCTATAATTAGGAGTTTCCTCATCTGTTTCCCCTTGGTTTTTCTGGTTTATCGGCTTACTTACTGTGGAAGGAACATTATTCGTCACTCATACTGTGAACATATGGGCATTGCCAGGCTTGCCTGTGATAGCATCCAAGTCAACATCTACTATGGGGTTATTGTGGCTCTATTTTCCACATGCCTGGATGCAATGCTTATCATCATCTCTTATGCCCTAATACTGTGTACTGTGTTTAGAATTCCTTCCCAAGATGCCCAGCTCAAGGCTCTGGGTACTTGTGGCTCCCATATCTGTGTTATATTACTGTTCTATACCCCAGCCTTTTTTTCATTCTTTGCTCACCGATTTGGGGGCCACAGTATACCACTCCATATACATATCCTTCTTTCCAATCTTTATGTGGTGGTACCACCCACTCTCAACCCCATCATTTATGGAGTTAAGACCAAGCAAATTCAGGAGAAATTTATCCAGATCTTTTCTTTGAGCAATAAATTTTGCTGATGTAGATTAAACAGCATAGTTCTTTAATTCTTTATGTAACTCCACTAATTGAAGAGTACCTACAATTATATTGGATATCTTACATGATGCCAGGATTAAGAGAGAACAATAGCATTAAGATTTGAGTAAATCAGATCATGGTAAAATCTTGTTTAACTGTTTTTGTTCGGGACAGTGTCAAACCATGGACATTTTAGAGTCTGTGTAATAATGAGTTTTGTTACAAGTTTAAAGCAAAGAAATTCAATAGCTAAATTCAATCTTATGTTAACATAGACAAACAGGAGAACTGAAGATGCACCCCACCCACACACACTAAAAAAAATGAAAAAAGTCTCAGATCAACTTATCAGGGTTTTAGTTTATTCTCCTATAATATGACCTCTGTAAATCAGAGAAAACAGTACTCATGTATTTAGCATCCTGATGTATTAGCTGAGCATTTGGGCTCTAAGTTCAAGTCTTGAATTTCAGATGTATGGCCTTGGCAGAGTGCATTTACTCTTTCTGGATTTCTGTACACTTATTTATAATAGTCACAAAATATTATGTAACTTATAAGGTTGTTAAAATTATTAAGTAAAATGATTTATATAAAGCTTCTACAATACTGCATAGCATGTAATGAAAATGAAGGAAGGTTGTCTGTTGTTACTATTACCAGTAATACTACTGTAATCAGTCTGCATCCTACATACACTGGACCTGCAGGACAGAGAAAGGAATCTCCTTTATATTTCCTCCTTGTGTGTAATACACATTGCTTCAGTCATGTCCAGCTCCACGACCCCATGGACTGTAACCAACCAGGCTCCTCTGGCCATGGGATTCTCTAGGAAAAAATCCTGGAGTGGATTGCCATGCCCTCCACAAAGGGATCTTCCTGACCCAGGGATCGAGCCCACCTCTGATATCTCCTGCACTGATCAGAGGGTTCTTTACCACTAGTGCCACTTGGGAAGCCCATATTTCCTCTTTCCTAAGTATAATTTCAGGCATTATGAGACATAATGATTTTATGTGATCTTGGGGCATCAAGCTATTTTAATTTTTCACTCTGGAGACAGGAGAAAAATTTGCCAGAGGTAGAAATTTATGGATTATTAGCATGTGTGCATGCTAAGTTGCTTCAGTTGTGTCTGAATTTTCACGACCCTATAGACTCTAGCTCACCAGGCTCCTCTGTCCATGGGTATTCTCCAGGTAAGAATACTGAAGTGGTTTGCCATGCCCTTCTCCAGGGGATCTACCCTACCCATGGATCCAGCCCGCGTCTCTATGTCTCCTGCATTTGCAGATGAGTTCCTTACCGCTAGCACCATACATTAGTAAAAGCACTAGAATGAATCAAAAATCTGCATCTGCTCCTCAAATGAATGCCAAAGCTCCTCTTGATCATTTTAAAATCATACTATAGACTGCATTTATTTTACCATAGTGGTAATAATTATTACTCTTACTAGCACCAGTAAAAGGTATTCATCAGGGAAGAAAAGAAACAGTGAGAAAGTCTGAGAACATAAATGATTTATAAAATAATAAATAATAAAGAATATTTTACATGTTCACTTGTACAAGTACTAATGAAAACTCATGAACATGTTTATATCTTCACAGCATTGATGACAAAAATGAAAACTAGAAATATAAATGCACAGGATGAATGTGTTGCGATAACTTTTAACAATTTGGTACAATTATTGCTGAATATGTTACTACAAAATGCTAA
>SJYQ01001892.1:130052-165935 GCA_006410935.1 Redunca redunca | reverse complement strand
GGGATGATTTGGGAGAATGGCATTGAAACATGTATAATATCATATAAGAAACGAATCACCAGTCTAGGTTCGATGCAGGGTGCAGGATGCTTGGGGCTGGTGTACTGGGATGACCCAGAGGGATGGTGTGGGGGGGAGGTGGGAGGGGGATTCGGGATTGGGAACACATGTACACCTGTGGCAGATTCATGCTGATGTGTGGCAAAACCAATACAATATTGTAAAGTAAAATAATAATAATGATATAAAAATCCAAAAAAAGAATAGAAAATATACAGTTACAAAATAAAAAATAACTTCATTATATTTAATAACTAAGACAAACGAGAAAATCCCTTGCTATGTACAAACTACTGAAGCTCGTTTTGAAAGAAATAAACTAAGTACTCTCATATCTACTTGAGAAATTGTAGTTTGAAACCTTCCAAGAAGGAATTTCCCAGACCCAGATGAATTTGCTAGATGAATACAACCAAACATTTAGAAGGAAAATAATATCAATTCCATATAAACTTTTATCAGAAAATGGTAAAGGATAAAGCCCATCCCAAACTATTTAATAAGAGCAGCCCTACGCTGCTATATAATTGAGAGTATGCAAGATAAAGAAACCACTATAATTTTATAAAGAAAATCCCCTCTCTTTCCACATATATTTGTTCTTCCCTCAGCGGTCTATATTTAAAGCCAAACTAATCCTGGGATTTTTTCCCTCTGTGGATCAGCATCATGGAGTGTTCCCATATTTAAAATTCTTGGACATGCCTTCCTGTGGAGTTAAGTACCTCACAAGGTCTGATCACCTCCTCATACATTAGTTCACAAATTTAAGTTCTAGCCACATTGTCAACCTTACACAGTGATAGCAAGTAGCTTTTCACAGGGGCTTATTGTAAAAGACTCTGATGCTGGCTGGGCAAGACAGAAGGCAAGAGGAGAAGGGGATGACAGAGGATGAGATGGTTGGATGGCATCACCAACTCAATGGACATGAGTTTGAGCAAGCTCTGGGAATTGGTGATAGACAAGGAGGTCTGGTGTGCTGCAGTACATGGTGTCTCAGAAAGTCAGACATGACTGAGTGACTGAAATGAACTGAACTTCCAAGTGGTGATAGTGGTAAAGATTCCCCCAGTCAATGCAGGCATGCAAAAGAAGTGGACTGGATCTCTGGGTCGGGAGGATCCCTTGGAGGAAGTCATAGCAACCCACTCCAGTATTCTTGCCTGGAGAATGCCCATGGATAGAGGACCCTGGTGAGCTAGAGTCCATAGGGCTGCAAAGAGTTGGACACAACTGAAGCAACTTAGCAGGCACAAACTCCAAGATCTCATAAATATCAGTATTTTTGAGGATTAAAAGAAATAGATAAAACATGAGTCACTGTCAAATACTGTGTATTTGGCACAGTGTGACTCTGGTTGTTTTCTTTAAATTGATAAGAGCCCATGGGAACTCTTTAGCAACCTCCAGGTTACAGAGAAGCTAAAAAAAATCTGAAAATATGCTGGTCCTGGTAAAATAATAAAAGTAAAAAGAGAGGTAAATGTATTTTAATTATAATGTAGGACCAGGTTAAAGAAACAGACTACTAGTTACAAAGGCAATAATTCTGAAGTGCTATTCCAACATCCAACCACATATTTTTAAAAACAATGGGGTTGGGATTGTTTGCAAAATTGCCTTGCAGCCATAGACAAAGGGAGGGCTGTGAGAACTAATGATGCAATGAGAGAAGCAATGAGGCCTCAGAGTGGATCCAGCAAGTGCAAGGATTTACCATTCCAAGAGGAAAGCACCAGCCCTATAAAATTCAGCAAGAGTTCAGAAAAAAATGAGTTCTTCACAGAGACAAGGCCAGTTAATGTGTTCTGGAACTATATGTCTTCTCGCAGGAGCTAATGACTAAGAATCATCTCTTTTCCTTGCTAAGGAGTCTTAATACAACATTTTAAAAAATTCCTAGATATCTGAATATCATGTTACTTAAAATGAACTTTAGAATGTGCATCTGGGTAATTTACTAGCAGTCAAAATTTGGGACTCAGTACTTTCACCACAAGAACCTGGTTCAACTCCTGGTCAGGGAATTAAGATCCTGCCACAAGAAGCACAGAGTGGCAAAAATAAATTAATTACTACATTTGATTAAAGAATGTGTATCTGACATATCAGGCAGAAACTGAAGAAATGTATATCACAGAAGAAACTGTTAATAAAGGAGTCAGTATAATTGTGATTAGCAATTATAAGACAAAATAGTGCAGAGAATATATAGAATGAAAAAGCATAAGACCTTAAATACTTTTATTAAGAGTGAAGCTAAAAAAATAAGGGTGCAGTCATTTTCATGTAATTAATTGGAATTACTAGTTTGAAGCATTAGGACACAGTGCAGGCTTGTGACTAAAGAGGACAATCTCTGGAGGCAGATTTCTAATAATCAAATCTTGGTTCCATTGCTTCTAGGTATAAAATCTTAGGAAATTTATTTTGTATGTGTGGATATTTGTTAAACTGAGGAAATATATAAGGCACTTATAACAATATCTGGAACATAATAAGTGTCCAATAAATGTCAATAGGGACTAACAGAGTTTTGCCAAGGGAATACACTGGTCATAGCAAACACACTCTTCCAACAATGCAAGAGACAGTTCTGCACATGGACTTCACCAGATGGTCAATACCAAAATCAGACTGATTGCATTATTTACAGCCAAATGGAGAGGTTCTCTACAGTGAGCAAAAACAAGACCAGGAGCTGACTGTGGCTCAGCTCATGAACTCATTATTGCCAAATTCAGACTCAAATTAAACAAAGTAGGGAATTAGACCATTCAGGTAGACCTAAATCAAATCTTTTACAATTATATAGTGGAAGTGACAAATAGATTCAAGGGATTAGATCTGATAGACAGAGTGCCTGGACAATTACGGACAGAGGTTTGTAACATTGTATACGAGGTGGTGATCAAAACCATCCCCAAGAAAAAGAATGCAAAAAGGAAAAATGGTTGTCTGAGGAGACCCTACAAATAGCTGAGAAAAGAAGAGAAGCTAAAGGCAAAGGAGAAAAGAAAAGATATATCTGAATGCAGAGTTCCAAGGAATAGCAAGGAGAGATAAGAAAGCCTTCCTAAGTGATCAATGCAAAGAAGTAGAGGAACACAATAGAATAAGAAAGACTAGAGATCCTTTCAAGAAAATTAGAGACATCAAGGGAACATTTCATATAAAGATGGGCATAATAAGGAACAGAAATGATATGGACCTAACAGAAGCAGAAGATATTAAGAAGAGGTGGCAAGGATACACAGAAGAACTATACGAAAAAGATCTTGATCTAAATAACCATGATGGTGTGATCACTCACCTAGGGTCAGACATCCTGGAGTCTGAACACAAGTGGGCCTTAGGAAGTATCACCAGAACCAAAACTATTGGAGGTGATGGAATTCCAGTTGAGCTATTTCAAATCCTAAAAGGTGATGCTGTTAAGTGCTGCATTCAATATGCCAGCGAATTTGGAAAACTCAGCAGTGGCCACAGGACAGGTCAGTTTTCATTCCAGTCCCAAAGAAAAGCAATGCCAAAGAATGTTCAAACTACCACACAATTGTGGTAGACTCTCACGCTAGCAACATAATGCTCAAAATTCACCAAGCTAGGCTTCAACAGTATGTGAAATGAGAACTTCTAGATGTTCAAGCTGGATTTAGAAAAGGCAGAGGAACCAGAGATCATGTTGCCAACATCTGTTGGGTCATAGAAAAAGCAAGAGAATTCCAGAAAAACATCTACTTCTGCTTCATTGACTACACTGAAGCCTTTGACTCTGTGGATCACAACAAACTGGAAAATTCTGAAAGAGACGGGAATACCAGACCACCTGACCTGCCTCCTGAGAAATCTGTGTGCGCATTAAGAAACAATAATTAGAAGTGGACATGGAACAACAGACTGGTTCTTAATTGGGAAAGGACTACGTCAAGGCTGTATATTGTCACCCTGGTTATTTAATTTATATGCAGAATACATCATGTGAAATGCCACGCTGGGTGAAACACAAGCTGGAATCAAGATTGCAGAGAGAAATATCAGTAACCTCAGATACGCAGATGATATCACCTTTATGGCAGAAAGCAAAGAGCCTCTTGATGAAAGTGAAAGAGGAGAGTGAAAAAGCTGGCTTAAAACTCAACATTCAAAAAACTAAGATCATGGCATTTGGTCCCATCCATACATGGCAAACAGATAGGGAAACAATGGAAACAGTGAGAGACATTATTTTCTTGGGCTCCAAAATCACTGCAGATGGTGACTGCAGCCATAAAACTAAAAGATGCTTGTTCTTTGGAAGAAAATCTATGACAAACCTAGACAGCATATTAAAAAACAGAGACATTAGTTTGCTGACAAAGGTCCATGTAGTCACAGCTATGGTTTTTCCAGTAGTCATGTATGGATATGAGAGTTGGACTATAAAGAAAGCTGAGTGCCGAAGAATTGATGCTTTTGAACTGTGTTGTTGGAGAAGACTCTTGAGAGTCCATTGGACTTCAGGGAAATCCAACCAGTCCATCCTAAAGGAAACCAGTCCTGAATATTCAGTGAAGGACTGATGCTGAAGCTGATGCTCAAGTACTTTGGCCACCTGATGCGAAGAACTAACTTATTAGAAAAGATCCTAATGCTGGGAAAGATTAAAGGCTGGAGGGGAAGTGGACACCAGAGGATGAGATGGTTGGATGGCATCACCGACTCAATGGACATGAGTTTGAGCAAGTTCTGGGAGTTAGTGATGGACAGGGAAGCCCGCATGCTGCAGTCCATGGGGTCACAAAGAGTCAGACACAACTGAGTGACTAACTGAACTGAACTGAAATGTCAATAATCATTTACAAATATAATAGTAAAATTGTTTGCACTTTTAGAATGTCATGTTGGTGTTGGGACTTGATTTAAATATAGTACTGTGGGAAAAAAAAATGTTTAACTTATGCCAAAATTGTATTAGCATTATTTTATAACAAGTAGAATTTGCTAAAATTCAGATGTATTATCATAAGAAAATAATTAGTTGAAACCATTCAGAATATGTATATATATATGTGTCTTGCTGCTGCTGCTGCTAAGTCACTTCAGTCGTGTCCGACTCTGTGCAACCCCATAGATGGCAGCCCACCAGGCTCCCCCGTCCCTGGGATTCTCCAGGCAAGAACACTGGAGTGGGTTGCCATTTCCTTCTCCAATGCATGAAAGTGAAAGGTGAAAGTGAAGTTGCTCAGTCGTGTCCGACTCTTCGCGACCCCATGGACTGCAGCCCACCAGACTCCTCCGTCCACGGGATTTTCCAGGCAAGAGTACTGGAGTGGGGTGCCATTGCCTTCTCCAATATATGTGTGTATGTATATATTTGTATATATGTGTGTGCATATATATATATATATATATACAATATTTTGCCTTTGGGATATTGATTTTTCTTTTCTTTCACTACCATCGTACTGTTATCAACTACTTCTGTTAGAGGGCACCAGCTAGAACAAAGACAGAAAGCAAAGAGTTTGGGATGTAGAGGAAGTTTCTTTTAGATATTAAAACAAAAGAAGAGTAATGGAACCCCTTTCAGCATGAAATGGAGAAGAGAAACACAGATAAACAAAGAGAATTGAAAAGATATAATCTTCAAGGTCTCAGGTTCAGCTGCTTTCTTTGACACTCATTTAGAGTATCAGGGCATGAGAAGCTAGAAACCCAATGTGTTTTGAGGGAGAAGTTAAAAGCAGAAGGAGATTAATAACCTACTACTTGTTTTTCTCCTGAGGAAGATTTCCATGCAAACTATCTCATGCCATCATCAGAGAGCAGCATTAGGGTAAAAATTAGCACATGGTATATTCAATGAGGGAACCAGTTTCTTGTTCTTCTACAATGCAGCACATGGATCTAGGTGTTCTTTACAGCATTGTGGGGGACACAAAAATCATGGTGAATGCTGACTAGTAGAGTTGTCAAGGGAACTGTTATGCCTAGGAAAAAATGATTCTGCAATCGAAGGCTAAAAAAAAAAAACAAAAAACTTAGAGTCAGGGAAATAAGAGAAAATGTGTCAGAGCTTATAGACTAAGAGCCATTTACAGTTGGATTACTAACTAGATTGGAGAGAAAATCAGTCAAAATGCAGCAGAGGATGAGAAAAATCAGCACTCCATACAGAGTGAGGAGGTAAGATAAGATTCATTCAGCAAGGGTCTGCCAAGTGTTACAGACTTAGAAAAGAGGCCCATCCAGTTCTTGAGTGCAGGGCCATGTCAGCTTCCCCTCAATGTAGTGATGAGGGGTTTGTAGAGAGGTGACAGTTAGTGGCAGAGGCCTGTGAAAGAAAGAAATTTCCTGGCAGAGAATATCAGTTTCCAATTGACAGAAAATATGACACCACAGCAAATATATATTTTAAACTCAAAAACTTTAATTCACATTTTAAGTGGAAGAACCATTGGCTCTCTGAAAGCAGATAAGACTAAAAATAAACTAAACTCATCACATGTTATTATTTGAGTATAAAGTACAAAATCTGTTACATTAGAATTTTATATATCATAATACTGGCTGATGAAAGAATGGCCTACTAAACGATTGTTTCAAGTGCTAATGCATTTGAAAACTTATATTTACAACAACACACAATTTAAAATTTTTAATTCACACCATGAACACCACCAACAATAAGAACAAATAGAATGATGGGGAGATAACTGCAATGTAAAACGGTACAGTAATGGCAGTGGTAAAAGTGCTGTGAAACTAAAGTGCCCCACAATTATTTTCTACTTTTTAAAAATCGCTTTACTTCAATTTCCTCATCTGCAAAATTGACTGATTATGATTTACCCATGGACTGGCTCTAAAGATCAACAGTGAGAATCATTACTGTGTCCTTCCACAGTGCCTGGCATATAATAGGAATCTGATAAATATAAGCTAATTATTATTTTATGACCATTATACTTGTTATTATGATGATTAAAAATAAACTCTAACAATATTAGGGAGTTGTTTTTAAAATTGCATGGTGTAGCTGTTTATAACTGCTTCATTCAAAATCAAAACTATAAAATGCTAACCCAATCAATTAACGAATAGTTTTCCCTATGTAGTACAATGGAATAAAACTCAAATATAAAAATGAGCTGTGGATGCAGGCACCAACTACAAGGTGAATCTCAAAAGTATTATTGCAAGTGAAAGGATCTGAACAAAAAGATTACATTACTTATGATTTGATTTACGGGATCTTCTCTAAAAGCTGCTTCCCAGGTGGCTCAGTGGTAAAGAATCTGTCTGCCAAATCAGGAGACACAGAGGATGAGGGTTCAATCCCTGGTCAGGAAGATCTCCTGGAGTAGGAAATGAACCCACTCCAGTACTCTTGCCAGGATAATCCCATGGACAGAGGAGCCTGGTATGCTACAGTCTATGGGGTTACAAAAGAGCCAGACAAAATTGAGGACACAAATAGGGGCTCTCTTAAAGGCAAAACCTATGATAGAAATTAGTTTGGAGGCAGTGGAGAATTTGGGGCTGTGGGAGAAGAGTGACTGCAAAAAGATAAAAGGCACTTGTGGGGTGATGGAAATATTCCATATCTTGATTGATTTTGGTGGTGATTTCATGACTAAATATTTTTGAGAATTTATCAGACAGTGCGTGTACATCTAAACAGAGTGAGCTACTATTTGAAAGTATACTTTAACAAAACATGCCCTAAACGTATCAAGTAGATTATATAAATATCCTTGCAACAATAATGTTTTAAGGAAATTTACACATACCAAGAGTCCAAGTGTGTGCATTATTTTGCTATCCATGATTTATTTGTGTTTTTGCTCAGTTTTATTTTTTAAAAGTTTTATGATGGTTGTGGAACCATTTAACAAACTTCATGTTAAAAAGTATAGAGGGGAGATAGGAAAGAAAGATTTTTTTCCTGTGATTTGAAAATAAAACAGAGAATATATTCAAGTCACATCACCTGCTACCACCTAAAAACTTGATGTATCATTTAATCTTTGTGTGTTTTAAACTACAAATCATATATGTATTAGAAAATATCATCTACCACAGAGTCTTGATGGGGAGATAAATTAGAAACATTTTTCTTTGATCACAGTAACATTCTCTCCCCATCGGATTAAATGATCTGTGGGTTCATAGGAAACATTTTCAAATGCTTTTCAAGTGTAGTAGCTATTTATTGTTATTCCTTGGATTAAGAAAATAAAACTAATCACAAACGTCTATTTTTTTTTCTACTCTAGCAATTACTGATTGTCTCTATCTCCAGTTCAGTAGGGTGGGAGTGGGGAAGATTGACTGATGGGCAAAAAGCATCAAGATTAATTTTTTGTTGTTTGCTTGTTTCATTGCTTTTTAAATTTATTCAAAAAGGTCAAATTCTCTATTATGCTTATTTAGTTACATTGCCATGGGACTAAACTGGGAAAATGGGTAGACAATAAACAAGAATGTAGTTTAGAGTAGGGAGAATTTGAGTAAGATAATTTTTGGTCCTTAAGTAATTACTTGGGGGATTTTAATTAGCCAAATGTACCTTTTTATAATGAATGACACCTAAACCAGCCATAGTGAGATGAATTTTAATAGCTAATCAGCCTCAGACATTATAATTTGGAAGCTATTATGTATGTATTTTCAGATATTCAAAAATCATTGACAGTGTAACTCATGTCAATTTCACTGATATGATAGTTTCAAGGAAAATGCAGAGTCAAGTGTTTGTAAAATGGAAAGCCTCATTCAAATGAAAGTCATTAACATAGTTTAATTATTCACTGACTCCTACCCTTTTGCACTCCTTTGCTGACTTTTAAATACATTCACATTTGATATTAAGACTTACATTTTTTCAAGTAAAACAATCTCTGGACTCTTCTTCGTATTTGCTGGGTCTTGATACTATAAATAATGGGATTCATCAAGGGTGGGAAAAGGATATAGACATTGCCCATGAGAACATGAACCCAGGGTGAGAGATGTCTGCCAAAACGATGAACCATGGTCAGGCCAATGATTGGGATGTAGAAAACCAAAACAGCACAGATGTGAGATACACAGGTCTGCAAAGACTTGATTCTCTCTTCTCGTGATGCAATTGCTAAGACCGCATGCAAGATCATGATATAGGAGATAATGATGAGCACTGCATCCAACAACAAGTTGCTGATCACCAGGGCCAGACCATAGACGCTATTGAAGCGGATGTCTGAACAGGCCATTCGAATTAAGTCTTGGTGCAGGCAGAAAGAGTGAGAAAGGATGTGGGGGTGACAATAATTTAAGAACTTTAGGCGAATAATGACTGGAGGTATGAGCATAGAACTCCTACATAAGATTGCCACTCCAATCTTCATGATTTTGTCATTAGTTAGGATGGAGGAATAGCGTAATGGGTTGCAAATGGCAATGTAGCGGTCAAAAGCCATAGTAAGGAGGACAGAGGACTCCATGAAGGACAGACCGTGGATGAAATAGGACTGGGCAATGCAGGAATCCAGGCTGATCTCTTGAATGACCCCCCACAAGATTCCCAGCACTGTGTGCACAGTGGACAGCCCCACACACAGGTCAGTGAGGGCCAGCATGGCCAGGAAGTAGAACATGGGCTGGTGCAGGCTTGGCTCAGTCCTGATCACATGGAGCACCATGCAGTTCCCCAGGAAAACCATAGCATAAATGGAGGCAAAAGGGATGGAGAGCCAGAGATAGTCAACTTCTAAGCCAGGAAAACCAGTGAGAGTAAATCTGGAACTATTGAAGTTCAAGATAGAGGTAGCAGACATTAATAGAGGATTAAAAATATTTCTAGAGTGGTATTCAAAATTAGATCACTTTATGACCCTTTAATTTCTAGTAATGTTTGTCTGCTTTTGAGAAAAAAAATATAATACAGTTTCCTTAAGTATCATGAACTCAGCAAAGTAGAGGCCTGATTCATTATTCTTTAGGTCAAGAACCAGTTGTCTAAACATGGCTATTCCAGTGCTAATGACTAAGAATATCAGAAGACTAGAGGGTTTTATGCAGAAACAATAATGTTAATAGGCCCATGGGACTCGGTTGGGGATACACTTCTGGGATCTCTGTTTATTTCAAAAGGAAAATAACATATGACCACAGGAGCATACTGCTGCCATGACTGGCAGCACCACTGGGAAAATATGAAATGCATGTGTAATTTTTCTCTTGGGTAGAACAGCTGATCATCCTACTATCTCCAAAGTATCATAAAATCCCAAAGGAGACAGACTTGTTAAAGTAACCTAACTTTGTGTAAAATAAAGTAGGCCAAAATAAATCTAACAAAATAAGTGGAATCAGAATTGTTGTGTGGTGCATTCCACACTGCTTAGCTTCTAATAAATTATTTACTGATTTTAGTTGTACTTTTTCTTCTCCATGTTCATGTATCTCTTTATCCTATTAAAAGCTTTCTAACTTTTCTGACATTCTCAATATTTTTACTTTTTATGTCTTTCTATAAAATATAAGTCATGCATTTTAGACTGTAAAGTCCAAAGCTTGCATTTGATCTTGAGTAATAGCTGGGCATGAAATAGCTAGATCATATGGTAGATATTTAGCACTTTGGCAAGAATAGAGTGGAATGAAATATTTGAGTATTCTAAGGAAAAAAACAGTCTAAATTTCTACATGTAGTGACATTATCCTTGAAAAGTGAAAGAAAAATATTTTCTCAGGTGTGCAGAAACAGAGAATTAACAGGTAATAAACTGACACTGCAAGAATTACTTTAAAAAGTTTCTCAGAGTAATGAAAAATGATATTGTCAGAATTTAGATCTACATTAAAAAAGCATCAGGAATGGAATAATGAAGCTAATAGACACTTTATTTTTATTTTTAATTGATATAATAGATGACCACTTATTCAAAGAAATAGTTGTAAGAATTTACTTTATGATTATATGGGTAAGTGAATGATTAATAGCAATGTTATAAAACATAGGAAAGAGAAATTGGGAGTTGGAAATATTCTAATGTAAGTTACCTTTGGTACTCATAAAGTGGCATGTTGTTGAGTCACTAAGTCATGTCTGACTCTTTTTCAACCCCACAGACTATAGCCTGCCAGGTTCCCCCATCCATGAGATTTCCTAGGCAAGAATACTAGAGTGAGTTGCCATTTCTTTCTCCAGGGAATCTTCCAGACCCAGGGACTGAACCTGCACCTCCTGTATAGCAAGCAGATTCTCTACTGCTGTGCCACCAGGGAAGTACATAAAGTGATATATTATTGTTTAAAAGTGAAATTGGATTAGTCACTCACTAAACAAAAATGAAAAATAGGTAAAATTGATATGCAAGCAAATAAAAAGGAATCATCTAATGTGCTCAATTAAAACTAGGGAAGGGGAAAAAAGAGAGGAAGAAGGGAACAAAAATAAGAAAGAAGAGAAAAGTAGAACAAGTATAACTTATAGAAAACAATATCAAACATGGCTGATTTTAATCCAATTAAATCAAGATCACTTTAGGTGTGAAACGTGAATATCAAAAGTAATAGGGATAACTTGTCAGAGCAGATTTTAAAAACATGTAATTATATATTGTCTACATGATACCACTTTAAGGCACAGGTTAAAAAAAAACATTGCATGAACACTGATAAAAAGAAATCTGAATTAAATACATTGTTTTCAGATAAAACTGATTTCAGAACAATGAAAACTATCATGATGAAGTAGACATAGTAAAAAGAAAGGGGGAGCAATTTTTACCCAAAATTAGTATTCAGAGCTTTTGTGGTTATTTGTGGACATGCTTAGAGAGGGAGAAAATTGAGTCTCCTGATGTAAATACATGTCCCTGATGTAATACTCTCCTTTCTTGGTTCAGCCCTCATACTGTAAATAATCTTCTTCATGATCTATTTTGTGCCATCATTTAAACTTGTTGTACTTTTGATGATAAATTTGCTGCTTGAAATGCCTCCAGACGTAGTGCTGTCTAGTATAACAGCAAGAAGGCTAGGATGTGCCTTACAGAGAAAATGTGTGTGTTACACAACCTTTCTTCAAGTGTGATTCATACTGCTGTTGTTAGTTCAGAGTCAATGAATCCACGATAAACTACATCCAGGAAAAAAAAAAAAGAGAGAGAGAGAAAAATACCTGGATCCATGTATGAGGGCCCTCCAGAAGCTGCCCTAATAACATCTGTAGTGCATCATGAAGCTTGAAGAAAATGGGATAACAGCTAAATTTGTGGATTCATGAGACGACAGCTGACAAAAATATTCATAGTGGACATCATGGTCAAGTGATTGAAAGCCAAAGAAATTAATGGTCAAGATTTCAGGCTTTGAAAAATGTTATCCCTTTTCAGCTAATGATAGCTGATTGAGTGTTTCAAATGGCATTTTGGCGTGGCAGATATTAAATGTTAGACAGTGTAGTTTTTATACATGAGGAAACAGAGGAAGATTTTTTAAATTAATTTATTATTTATTAAAGGATAATTGCTTTACAGAATTTTTCTGTTTTTGGTCAAACCTCAACATGAATCAGCCATAGATATAAATATATCCCCTAGCTTTTGAACCTTTCTCCCATCTCCCTCCTCATACCACACCTCTAGGTTGATACAGAGCCCATATTTGAGTTTCCTGAGCCATACAGCAAATTCCTGTTGGCTATATATTTTGCATATGGTAATGTAAGTTTCCGTACATCTCACCCTCTCCTCCCTTCTCCCCATGTCCAAGTCTCTTCTCTATGTCTGTTTCTCCATTGCTGTCCATAAATAAATTCTTCAGTACCATCTTTCTATATTCCATATATATGCATTAGAATATGGTATTTATCTTTCACTTTCTGACTTCACTCTGCTTAATTGTTCATCTGGGGCTTCCCTGGTGGCTCAAAGGTTAAAGCATCTGCCTGCAATGTGGGAGACCTGGGTTCAATCCTGGGGTCGGGAAGATCCCCTGAAGAAGGAAATGGCAACCCACTCCAGTATTCTTGCCTGGAGAATCCCATGGACAGAGGAGCCTGGTGGGCTACAGTCCACGGGGTCAAAAACAGTTGGACATGACTGAGCGACTTCACTTCACTTAACTTCACTTCACGTCCATCCACCCTATTAGAACTGACTCAGATGTGTTCCATTTTATGGCTGAGTAATATTCCACTGTGTATATGTACCACACTTCTTTATCCATTCATCTGTTGATGGACATCTAGATTGCTTCCATGTTCTAGCTATTGTAAATAGTGCTGCAATGAACAATGGGATACACGTGTCTTTTTCAGTTTTGGTTTTCTCAGGGTATATGCCTAAGAGTGGGGTTGCTGGGTCATATGGTAGTTTTATTCCTAGATTTTTAGGGAATCTCCATACTGTCTTTCATAGTGGCTATATTGATTTACATTCCTACCAACAGTACAAGAGCCTTCCCTTTTCTCCACACCATCTCCAGCATTTATTGTTTGTAGACTTTTTGATGATGACCATTCTGACCAGTGTGAGGTGATATCTCGTTGTAGTTTTTATTTGCATTTCTCTAATAATGAGCGATGTTGAGCATCTTTTCATATGTTTGTTGGGCATCTATAGGTCTTCTTTGGAGAAATGTCTGTTTAGATCTTTTTCCCACTTTTTGATGGACTTGTTTGTTTTTCTGATATTGAGTTGTATGAGCTTCTTGTATATTTTGGAAATTAATCCTTTGTCAGTTGTTTCATTTGATATTATTTTCTCCCAGTCGAGGGTTGTCTTTTCACCTTACATATTATATATATACAATATATTACATTGTTGTGTAAAAGCTTTTAAGTAGAATCAGGTCCCACTTGTTTACTTCTGTTTCTATTTCCATTACTCTAGGAGGTGAGTCATAGAGGATCTTGCTTTGATTTTTATCATTGAGTGTTCTGCTTATGTTTTCCTCTAAGAGTTTTATAGTTTCTGGTCTTACATTTAGGTCTTTAATCTATTCTTAGTTTATTTTGGGGTATGGTGTTAGGAAGTGTTCTGATTCATTCTTTTACATGTAGCTGTCCAGTTTTCCCAGCATTATTTATTGAAGAGGCTTTCTTTGTCCCATTGTATATTCTTGCCTCCTTTGTCAAAAATAAGGTACCCATAAATACATGGGTTTATTTCTGTGCTTTCTATATTGCTCCATTGGTCTATATTTCTGTTTTTGTGCCAGTCCCATATTGTCTTGACGTCTGTAACTTGTAGTATAATCTGAAGTCAGGAAGGTTGATTCCTCCAGCTCCATTCTTTTTTCTCAAGAATGTTTTGGCATTTCGGCGTCTTTTGTGTTTACATATAAATTGTGAATTTTTTTGCTCTAGTTCTGTGAAAAATACCATTGGTAATTTGATAGGGATCACATTGAATCTGTAGATTGCATTTGGTAGTATAGTCATTTTCACAATATTGATTCTTCCTTCTCAGGAACATGGAATCTCTCTCCATCTGTTTGTGTCATCTTTGATTTCTTTCATTAGTGTCTTATAATTTTCTGTGTGCAGTTCTTTTGTCTCCTTAGGTCAGTTTATTTCTAGATATTTAATTCTTTATGTTGCAATGGTGAATGGGATTTATTTCATAATTTCTCTTTCTGATTTTTCATTGTTAGTATATAGAAATGCAAGCGATTTCTGTGTACTGATTTTGTATCCTGCAACTTTGCTAAATTCACTGATTAGCTCTTGTAAGTTTTGATACTATCTTTAGGATTTTGTATGTACAGTATCATGTCATCTACAAACAGTGAAAGCTGAATTTCTTCCTTTCTGATCTGGATTCATTTTACTTATTTTTTTTTTTTTTCCTTCTCTGATTGCTGTAGCTAGGACTTCCATAACTATGTTGAATGATAGTTGTGAAAGTGGACCCTGTTGTCTTGTTCCTGATCTTAGGGGGAGTGCTTTCCGTTTTTCACCATTGACAATAAAGTTTGCTGTAGGCTTATGATATATGGCCTTTACTATGTTGAAGTATGTTTCTTCTATGCCCATTTTTTGAAGAGTTTTAACCATAAATGGGTGCCGAATTTTGTCAAATGCTTTTTTTGCATCTGTTGAGATTATCATATGGTTTTTATCTTTCCATTTGTTAATATGATGTATCACACTGACTGATTTGCATATATTGTAGTAGCCTTGCACCCCTGAAATAAACTCAACTTGATCATGGTGTATGAGCTTTTTGATGTCTTGCTGAGTTCTGTTTGCTAAAATTTTGTTGAGGATTTTTGCATCTATGTTCATCAGTGATATTGGCCTATAGTTGTCTTTTGTGTGTGTTGTGTTTTTTTTTTTGCTTTTGGTATCAAGATGATCACTTTGTAGAATGAGTTTGGAAGTGTCTCTTTCTCTGCAATTTTTTGAAAGAGTTTTAGAAGGATAGGCATTAGCTCTTTAAATGTTTGATAGAATTCTCCTGTGAAGCCATTTGGTCTTGGGCTTTTTTTGGGGGTGGGGGATTTTTGATTACAGCTTCAATTTCAGTGCTTGTAATTGGGTTGATCATAATTTCTATTTCTTCTTCGTTCAGTCTTGGAAGATTGTATTTTTCTATGAATCTGTCCATTTCTTCCAGGTTATCTATATTTATTGCCATATAATTGTTCATAATAGTCTCTAATACTCCTTTGTATTTCTGCATTATCTGTTGTAACCTTTCATTTTTCATTTCTAATTTTATTTGATTCTTCTCTCTTTTTTCCTTGATGAGTCTGGCTAAAAGTTTGTCAATTTTGTTTATCTTCTCAAAGAACCAGCTTTAAGTTTTATATACCTTTACTATTGCTTCTTTTATTTCTTTTTCACTTATTTCTGCTCAGATATTTATGATCTTTCCTTCTACTAATTTTAGGGGTTTTAAGTTCCTTTTCCAGTTGTTTTAGGTGTAAAGTTAAGTTGTCTATTGGATGCTTTTCTTGTTTCTTGAGGCAGGTTTGTATTGCTATAACTTCTCTCTTAGAACTGGTTTTGCTTTATCCCATAGGTTTTGAGTTGTGTTTTCATTGTCATTTGTTTCTAGAAATTTTTTTATTTCTCTTTTGATTTCTTCAATAACCTGTTGATTATTTAGAAACCTGTTGTTTAACATCTGTGTATTTGTGTTTTTTACAGCTTTTTTCTTGTAATTAATATCTAGTCTCATAGTGTTGTCATTGGAGAAGATGCTTGATACAATTTCCATTTTCTTAAATTCATTGAGGCTTGATTTGTGATCCAAGATGTGGTCTATCCTGGAGAATGTTCCATGTGCACTTGAGAAGAAGGTGTATTCTTCTACATTTGGATGGAATGTCCTGAAGATATGAAAGAGATCCATCTCATCTAATGGGTCATTTAAGATTTGTGTTTCCTTATTAATTTTCTGTTTTGATGATGTGTCCATTGGTATGAGTAGGATGTTAAAGTCTCCTACTATTATTTTGTTACTGTCAATTTCTCCTTTTATGTCTGTTAGTGTTTGTCATGTATTGAGGTGCTCCTATGTTGGGTGCATAGATATTTACAATTGCTATGCCTTCCTCTTGGACTGATCCCTTGATCATTATGTAGTGTCCATTCTTATCTTTAGTAATATTCTTTAAGTTCTATTCTGTCTGTTATGAAGATTACTACTCCAGCTTTCTTTTGCTTCCCATTTGCATGGAATATATTTTTCCATCCTCTCACTTTCTGTCTATATGTGTCTCTACGCCTGAAATGGGTTTCTCGTATACAGCATATATATGGGTTTTGTTTGTATATCCATTTAGCCAGTCTGTGTCTTTTGGTTGGAGCATTTAATCCATTTATGTTTAAAGTAATTATTGATATATATGTCCCTATTGCCATTTTCTTAATTACTTGGGGTTGATTTTGTATATTTTTTTTCTTCTCTTGTTTTTCTTGACTATATAAGTCTCTTTAACTTTTGTTGTAAAGCTGGTTTGGTGGTACTGAATTTTCTTAATTTTTGCTTATCTGAAATGTTTTTTATTTCTCCATCAATTTTGAGTGAGATCCTTGCTGGGAACAGTAATTTTGGTTGTAGATTTTTCCCTTTCAGTTCTTAAAATATATTCTGCAATTCCCTTCTGGCCCACAGAGTTTCTGATGAAAGATCAGCTGTTAAGCATATGGAGTTTCCCTTATATTTTACTTGTTGCTTCTCCCTTACTATTTTTAATATTCTTTCTTTCTGTTTGGTCTTTGTTAGTTTGATTAGTATGTGTCTCAGTGTGTTTCTCCTTGGATTTATCCTGTATGGGACTCTTTGTGCCTCTTGAACTTGATTGGCTATTTCCTTTTCCATGTTGGGGAAATTTTCAACTATAATCACTTCAAAAATTTTCCCATACCCTTTCTTTCTCTCTTCCTCTTCTGGGACCCCTATAATTAGAATGTTGGTGCATTTGATATTGTCCCACAGGTCTCTGAGACTGTCCTCAGTTCTTTTAATTCTTTTTACTTTATTCTGCTCTTTAGAAACTATTTCCAC
Source organism: Redunca redunca (assembly GCA_006410935.1). NCBI lineage: Eukaryota > Metazoa > Chordata > Mammalia > Artiodactyla > Bovidae > Redunca > Redunca redunca. The sequence continues at coordinate 148,377 of SJYQ01001892.1, read as the reverse complement.
CATTTTATCTTCCAGCTCACTGATTTGTTCTTCTGCTTTAAATATTCTGTTATTGATTCCTTCTAGAGTATTTTTAATTTCAGTAATTGTGTTTGTCTCTGTTTGTTTATTTTTTAATTCTTCTAGTTTTTGTTAATTGATTCTTGCATTTTCTCCATTTTGTTTTCAAGGTTTATGATCATCTTTACTATCGTTATTCTGATTTCTTTTGTCTATTTCCTCTTCATTTATTTGAACTTCTGTGTTTCTAGTTTGTTCCTTCATTTGTATAGTATTTCTCTTCCTTCTCACTATTTTTTTTTTTAACTTATTGTGTTTGAGGTCTTCTTTTCGCAGGCTTCAGGTTGAATTCTTTCCTTGAAGAAGGTTGAATGCTTTCTTCCTTCAGTTTCTGCCCTCCTAAAGTTGGTCCAGTCATTTGTGTAAACTTCGTATAGGGTGAGACTTGTGCTGAGTTTTTGTTTGTTTGTTTATCCTCTGATGGGCAAGGCTGAGTGAGGTGGTAATCCTGTCTGTTTATGCTTGGGTTTGTATTTTTGCTTTGTTTGTTGTTTAAATGAGGCCTCCTGCACAGGGTGCTACTGGTGGTTGGGTGACGCCAGGTCTTGTATTCAAGTGGCTTCCTTTGTGTGAGTTCTTGCTATCTGATACTCCTTAACATTAGTTCTCTGGTAGTCTAGGGTCTTTGAGTCAGTGTCCCCACTCCAGTGGTTCAGGGTTTGAGCTTATGGATGTATGATGCAGGTAGTTCCTCAGGTCACAGATTCATAGAAAACAGATATGGGATTTGAATCCTATCCAGTTTCATAGAAAACCCAGTGCTTATCTTAGTAAAGCACAGTGTAGAACTCTGGTGGAATCCTTGACCTCAAAGAGCTTCTTGGCATCCTTTACAGGCCACTCCACAGAGCTCTCCCTGGAACTGCCAACATGCATTGGCCTCTTGCCCCAGTGCATTTTAAGTCTCACGACTGCTGGGCTCGAGATGTTTTCACTCACACTGTGACCCGGGGTAGCATGGAGAGGAGGCCACTGAGCCTCTGAACGTTGAAAGTAATCTTGGAGCCAAGGTGTTGGTCATCATGGGAGACACAGGTCTCTGACATGTGCTCCCTCAGGAGTCAGGAAGATATTTTTAAAATATCTGATAAGTGTTATATAGGGAAACAGTGTTGTGCATGAACTAGTTTTCAGTGCTTGTGAGACTGGCTTCTTTTATAGAGTCATGGGCAAGTGAATCTATATAACATAACAGTAGTTCTGTTATGCTATTATATGCACAAAGCTGTCAAAAGCAAAAAAAATACAAAACAAACAAACAAAAAAAACACAAAGATGCTGTGACCAAGACTTGTAGAAACCTACCCTTGTATTTCTCCTAGAAACGATATTTCTGTGGTCACCAGTTCAGTGTATGTGGCAACTTTATAGAACACAACTACCATGAATAATGAGAATTAGCTGTATAAAGGTGGAATCAAGGTTTTCAGTATAAGTAGGTAGATTTAATACCTAGCTAATGCCCCTGAAAGAACCAATAGGAGCATTGTTTATCCAATAGAAATGACCTGTCTAGAATGTAAATCTCAGCTTCTTAATAGTGATCTGTATGAAAAAGAGCCATAACTTCTTGGAAAAATGGATGATTCTAGGGCCAGGTTAGTGAAAGTACATTGAATACACGGTTGTACCAAAACCCAAAGTGTTCCAAGAATAATGAACACAAGTCAAAAACATGCGAAAGCCAGATTATGGTGCCCCCACTGGCCAAATCTGGAACATTATAAAATCAACATTAAATTGAACAATAAAAATAATAATACTGAATATTCTCTTCCCCAAAATACTTATTAAATGCCAAAAGAAAATATGAACTTTATAGGGACAAACCCTGGCTGACCTCACCTAACAAAATAATCATCCACACTGGGGCAAATTCATAACAGGAATAACCTGAAACAGATGCATGGGAAGAAAAGAGACTGACAACCATGGCATTCCTGCATAATCGGAATCTACAATGAGGACCCATCAAACAAACCCCATTGAGGGACATTCTATAAAATACATGACCTGTGATGTTCAAGTTTGTGTCATATAAAACAAGACAAGTTTGAGGAAGTATCAGAGAAGAGACTAGAATAACAGAACTATTAATATTAACACAAATAATTCTGAACCAGAATGGTTTTAATATAAATTACATTAAAGGTACAATTGGAGAAAGTTATATTCAGTTCAGTTTGGTCGCTCAGTTGTGTCCGACTCTTTGCGACCCCATGAATTGCAGCACGCCAGGCCTCCCTGTCCATCACCAACTCCTGGAGTTCACTTGGACTCACGTCCATCGAGTCCGTGATGCCATCCAGCCATCTCATCCTCTGTCGTCCCCTTCTCCTCCTGCCCCCAATCCCTCCCAGCATCAGAGTCTTTTCCAATGAGTCAATTCTTCGCATGAGGTGGCCAAAGTACTGGAGTTTCAGCTTTAGCATCATTCCTTCCAAAGAAATCCCAGGGCTGATCTCCTTCAGAATGGACTGGTTGGATTTCCCTGCGGTCCAGGGGACCCTCAAGAGTCTTCTCCAACATCACAGTTCAAAAGCATCTTTGGCGCTCAGCCTTCTTCGCAGTCCAACTCTCACATCCATACATGACCACAGGAAAAACCATAGCCTTGACTAGACGGACCTTAGTCGGCAAAGTAATGTCTCTGCTTTTGAATATACTATCTAGGTTGGTCATAATTTTTCTTCCAAGGAGTAAGTGTCTTTTGATTTCATGGCTGCAAGCACCATCTGCAGTGATTTTGGAGCCCAAAAAATAAAGTCTGACACTGTTTCCACTGTTTCCCCATCTATTTCCCATGAAGTGATGGGACCAAATGCCATGATCTTTGTTTTCTGAATGTTGAGCTTTAAGCCAACTTTTTCACTCTCTTCTTTCACTTTCATCAGAGGATTTTTAGTTCCTTTTCACTTTCTGCCATAAGGGTGGTGTCATCTGCATATCTGAGGTTATTGATATTTCTCCCCGCAATCTTGATTCCAGCTTGTGCTTCTTCTAGCCCAGCGTTTCTCATTATGTATTCCACATATAAGTTAAATAAGCAGGATGACAATATATAGCCTTGGGTTCGACAAATTCAATGGTAGAAATGTGTCAGTGTTAATTTCATGATTTGATGGTTGTATTATTGTCATGTAGGAGATTGTCATTATTTGTAGAAAACACATACTAAGGAATTTGAGGATCATGAGCCATCAGATAAGAAACTTATTCTAAATGAATCAAGAAAACTGTTTTGTGTGCTATATTTGAAACTTTTAAACAAGAAAAGATTTACTGAGTTGTCTCACAGGAACAAATTGAATAAAAGTTATCTAAAATTTCATATAAAGCACTTGACAATAATTATACACATGTGAANGACAATAATTAAACACATGTGAAGATGAGAAAATACATTAAATATTTCATAGATAAATGCGTGATGAACTAAGTATAATTAACCCTAATTGAATGTTTTACCAATATGTGTATGTGCTCAGTCTTATCTGATTTTTGCAACCCCATGAACTGTAATCTGCCAGGCTCCTCTGTCTAAGGAATTTTCCAGGCAAGAATACCAAAGCAGGTTGCCATTTCTTCCTCCAGGGGGTCTTCTTCACCCAGGGACCAAATCCATTTCCCTTGCATTGCAGGTGTATTATTACCACTAGCACTACCTGTGAAGCCCAAATGTGTGTCATTATAGCATATTTTCAAAAAAATTTATTATATGCTTCTCTTTATTATGTCTGTCAAAAAGGAGACCTATTTCGCTACAGTTCAGAAGACAGAAAGATCAACTAAAAAAAAAAAAGACATTTAGAGAAAAACAATAAATCAGTTCACTTGCTCAGTCATGTCAAACTCTTTGCGAGCTCATTAACTGCAGCATACCAGGCTTCCCTGTCCATCACCAACTCCTGGAGCTTACTCAAACTTATGTCCAGTGAGTCAGTGATGCCATTCAACCATCTCATCCTCTGTGTCCCTTTCTACTCCTGCCTTCAATCTTTCCCAGCATCAGAGTATTTTCCATGGAGTCAGTTCTTTGCATCATGTGGCCAAATTATTGGAGCATCAGCTTCAGCATCAGTCTTTCCAATGAATATTCAGGACCAATTTCCTTTAAGATTGACTGGTTGGATCTCTGTGCAGTCCAAGGGACTCTCAAGAGTCTTCTCTAACAACACAGTTCAAAAGCATCAATTCTCTGGTGCTCATCCTTCTTTATAGTCCAACTCACACAGCCATACATGACTACTTGAAAACCCATAGTGTTGACTAGATGGACCTTTGTTTGCAAAGTATTGTCTCTGCTTTTTAATATGCTGTCTAGGTTGGCTAAGCTTTTCTTCCAGTGAGCAAACGTCTTTTCATTTCATGGCTGTAGTCACCATCTACAGTGATTTTGGAGCCTAAGAAAATAATGTCTCTCACTGTTTCCATTGTTTCCCAATCTATTTGCCAAGAAATGATGTGACTGGATGTCATGATCTTAGTTTTCTGAATGTTGAGTTTTAAGCCAGTTTTTTCACTCTCTTCTTTCACTTTCATCAAGAGGTTCTTTAGTCTTCCTTGCTTTCTGCCATAAGGGTAGTGTCATAAATGTGAACACTCTGACTGCCTGGGCTCTGCATATCTGAGGTTGTTGCTATTTCTCCTGGCAATCTTGACTTTTGCTTCATCCAGCCCTGCATTTTGCATAATATACACTGCATGTAGGTTAAATAAGCAGGTTGACAATATTCAGCCTTGACGTGTGTCTTTCCTGACTTGGAACCAGTCTGTTGTTCCATTTCCAGTTCTAAGTATTGCTTCCTGACCTGCATACAGATTTCTCAAGAGGCAGGTAAGATGGTCTGGAATTCCCATCTCTTTAAGAATAAAGCAATAAATAATGAATAAGTAAGTAATAAAACAATAAATAAGACTTACTAAAATATATAAAGTGAAAATGAGTCAAGAAAAATGCTTCAGAATGCTGATATTCTATTTTCTCATTGAATGTTCATGTTTTGCCTTCTCCTTTTGACTAAGTGTTGAATTTTCAGTCCATGCAGTTATGTTCCTCTAAGATTAAAAAATAGTTGTGGACTCCCAGGAACATGCAGTTCTTCATCTATTCCTCACATTTCCAGGGCACTACTAGTTTCTAAGTGACCACACAGAATCTCTCACTTGCATCATTCACCCGAGGGGACACAGGTGTCCCAGAAGCATAGGTTCACTGGACTCACACAATCAGTCCTCTACTTTCCTTCCTCATAAATGTGAACACTCTGACTGCCTGGGCTCAAGGACTTGGGATGGAGAGAGTGTGCAGAGGCTTCTGAGGAGAGCAGAGCAAGACAGCATTGTGCTCTCAATAACTGCAGTCACTGTCACCTGGCTTGTGTGCTGCTAGTCTCTCAGAGAGACTGAAAGGGAATGAAGTTTATGACTCACTCTGCCTAAAACCATCAGGATCTTGATTATCTTCTCTGACTTCTGAGACTAATACCAAGGAGGCTCCCTATGAAGTCATCTTGTGCTATAACTTCTAATACAGAGTTGACACTCCCTGGGATTCTACAATCAGCTTTCCCTGGGTAATAATCCAAGAAGCTGTGTTATATCTGACTATTCTTATAGGCAGTACACAGTTTAAACAAAACTTTGAATAAATATTTATTTTAACTTGGAAATTATTTTTCAAATATTCATGTCTGCTTCTTCTGCTTCCAATATCAACTCTTCGATATTCATTCTCACGGGGTTCCCTGGCCTAGAACAATACTATCCCTGGTTTTCAGTTCCCTTTTCTTTGATCTATGCTGTGGTTTTCCTGGGAAACTGCCTGGTGCTGCATGTGGTTCATACTGAGCTGAGCCTGCATGAGCCCATGTTCTACTTCCTGGCCATGCTGGCCCTCACTGACCTGTTCATGGGGCTGTCCACAGTATACACAGTGCTGGGGACTATGTGGGGGCTCATTCAGGAGATTGGTCTAGATGCCTGCATTTCCCAGACTTATTTTATTCATGGACTATCTTGCATGGAGTCTGGAGTCCTTCTTGCTATGGCTTTTGATCGCTTTATAGCAATTTGCAATCCTCTGAGATATACATCCATTCTGACTAATAGCAGGATCATTTACTTCATGGTGACCATTTTGGCAAGAAGCTCTTTGTCTATTCTTCCTGTCATCATCCGTTTGAAGTTCTTTCCTTACTGCAGACCTCACATTCTCTCTCATTCCTTCTGCCTGCACCAGGATCTACTCCGGCTGGCCTGCTCTGACATTCGCTTCAATAGCTTCTATGCCCTGGCTCTGGTGATTTGTACCTTGTTGTTGGATGCTGTTCTTATTCTCATCTCCTATGTTTTCATCTTGCATACGGTGCTGGCAATTGCATCTCGAAAAGAGAGGCTCAAGGCTCTGGAGACCTGTGTCTCCCACCTCTGTGCAGTTCTGGTTTTCTACATTCCCATCATTGGTCTCACTATGGTACACCGCTTTGGAAAGCATCTCTCACCTTTGGTTCATGTCCTTATGGGAAACATCTATATTCTCTTTCCTCCCATGATGAATCCAATAATCTATAGTGTAAAGACCCAACAGATTCGAAGCAGAATGAAGAAGTGGTTTTCTCTGAAAATGTAACAGAACTCTTTGTTCTTATCAATAAGAATATTATAATGTCAACACAATATGCTAGTTACTATTTGTGCAACCATTTACACGATGAGTACTATTTTCTATAACTTTTTGTTCTTTTCTGAGGGCTTGAATATAAAGAACTTACATGTCTTGCTAATCATAAAGGTGAGAATTGAGTTTTTCTAATCTACATTCCAGGATAGGCTTCTGAAATTTGCTGTAGAGTAATCATAGTTTTTATGAATATGACAAGGAATGTCTCTACATTTTATGGACATATTCTTTAAGCATGATTATCATAAAAAATTCTGTTACCCTATATTCATCAATATTTTAATCATCTTATGGGGTCGCACAGAGTCGGACAAGACTGAAGTGACTTAGCAGCAGAACTATTTCTAACTAAAATTTTGAAAATACATCTATGGTTCAGACTTTTATGTAATGTTCATGTCAAAACCGGAGAAGGCAATGACAACCCACTCCAGTACTCTTGCCTGGAAAATCCCATGAACGGAGGAGCCTGGCTGGCCCCAGCCCATGGGGTCACTAAGAGTTGAACACGACTGAGTGACTTCAGTTTCACTTTTCACTTTCATACTTTGGAGAAGGAAATGGGAACTCGCTCCAGTGCTCTGGCCTGGAGAATCCCAGGGACAGCACATCCTGGTGGGCTGCCATCTATAGGGCCACACAGAGTGGGACATGACTGAAGCGACTTAGCAGCAGCAGCACGTCAAAACATATGATGCAGTGAAATTGGGTTTCCCTCATTTCTAGTGGTGATGTAAATATCATCTGAAACGGATGCAGAACTTTCCCTTTCATCTAGTTATTTTTCCCCATTAGCAACCTTATGGAAGTCTATTGAAGGAATTTTATGTAAGAAAATTCATAATTTCTCTATTGCAAAGATTGTCTTCTTAATCTCTATGCTCTTAAGATGACATTATTGCATGAATACTCTCCATTCTACATTTTTACTAAATATTTTTTTTGAAAATTAGTTCAGTTCAGTCACTTAGTCGTGTTTGGCTCTTTGTGGCCCCATGGACTGCAGCACGCCAGGCTTCCCTGTCCATCACCAACTCCTGGAGTTTACTCAAACTCATGTCCATTGAGTCGGTGACATCATCCAACCATCTCATCCTCTGTCATTGCCTTCTCCTCATGTCTTCAATCTTTGCCAGCATCAGGGTCTTTTCAAATGAGTCAGCTCTTCGCATCAGGTGGCCAAAGTATTGGAGTTTCAGCTTCAACATCAGTCCTTCCAATGAATAATCAGGACTGATTTCCTTTAGGATGGACTGATTGGATCTCCTTGCAGTCCAAGGGACTCTCAAGAGTCTTCTCCAACACCACAGTTCAAAAGCATTAATTCTTCAAGACTCAGCTTTCTTTATGAAAGTTAGTACATGGTTTTATTTTTGAAATTAAAAAAATTCTTTAAATTTTTTATTGGAAGATAACTGCTATTCAATGTTGTGTTGGTTTGTGCTATTCAACAACCTGAATCAGTTATAAATGAACATATATCCATCCACCTTAAGCCTCTCTCCCACCCCTCGAGGTCACTGTAGATCACTGAGCTGAGTTCCCTGTGCTGAAAAGATGCTCCCGGCTAGCTATCATTAGGATTTCTGTATGGCATTGTATTTTTAAGATATTTAAAATGCACATCATGGTGATTTGATGAATTCATCATTTTTAATGATTATCTTATATTTTATTTTTTAAGAGATTGATTTTTCTTTTCTTTCTTTTTTTTTTCTTTACAATATTGTATTGATTCTGCCACACATCATCCTCAATACTAGTTAGCCATGAGTCAGAGGATACTGTCAAAACAAGTTTTATTTAAAAAACAAATGAATAAGTGAATTCTGAATAAATATACTTGCACAGTTAGATATTTTTTTCCATGCCTTTTTGTATTTTTAGGAAGAAAATGAGCTTCATATTTGTGGTGAATGAATCAAGTCCATCCTTGTTTATGGGGCACAAAGGCACTAAGTTGGCATGGGCTTATCCAGAATAGTCTGCATTTGAACACATATGGAATTATCTTTCAATTCATATGAGCAATGGGAGACATGATTGGAATTTTTATCTACACAGGCAAATAATTGGCTAACTGCTTTTCAATGAGTGTATTATTTTTTTTCCCTTCTAGATAAGGACTATGCTAAATAATGCTCTTATCATCTGCCAAGCAAACGCTAAATATCATCCCATTGCAGAGAATTTGAGTCAGTAAAATCACAGCACCATGAGTCCATAAGGATTTCTAGTCCCATTATATAACAACATTGAATATATTGTTTGAATTATTTTTTTTTAACATTATGCAGAAATATTCTACATGTTTCTTTCATCCTTCTGCAACCTCTAGCTGTTTCCTCTAGAAGACATTTCTGATTCATTTCTATGTTTCCAATGCTTTAGAATCCAGTTACCAAGATGTCTGAAAATACCCACTTCACCAGTGGTGCTATGTTGATGTTACACCCACAGACAGACTGCTACCAGGATTTAAATCATCAAATTCAAAGTGGTGGTGGTTTAGTCTCTAAGTCGTGTCCAACTCTTGTGACCCCATGGACTGTAGCCTGCCAGGCTCTTTTGTCTGTGGGATTCTCCAGGCAAGAATACTAGAGTGGGTTGCCATTTCTTTCTCCATAGGTCATCAATATAATAATTTTTATAGGATTAATCTTGGCCTGTTTTGAAAACAGCAACTGTTTCTTCAACTGACTGTAATATATCTCTGTATTAGTTTTCTATTATCACTGTAATGAATTATTGCAAATCAGTTGGGCTGAAGCATAGATTTGTTACCTTACTGATTTGGAGGTTAGAAGTCTAAAATGGGTTACCAGGTCTCTGTTCTGCTAAAGAGTCTAAGTAGGAATCTGTTTCTTTGCCTGTTTCAGCTTTCAGAGACTGTCTACATTCCTTAGATTGTATTCCTAATATGATTCTGCTTCTGTTGATCCATTACCTTCTCCGATTTTGACCTTCAGAAGTTTCCCTATTAATTTCATCTGGATAATGCATAAACTTCTCTATATGTCAAGATGCTTAACTTAATCCATTTGCAAATTCCCTTTCAATATGTAAACTGACATATTCACAGGTTCTAGAAATTAGGACAGAAACATCTTTCAGTTCAGTTCAGTCACTCAGTTGTGTCCGACTCTTTGCGACCCCATGAATCACAGTACTCTAGGCCTCCCTGTCCATCACCAACTCCCAGGGTTCACTCAGACTCACGTCCATTGAGTCAGTGATGCCATCCAGCCATCTCATCCTCTGTCGGCCCCTTCTCCTCCTGCCTCTAGTCCCTCCCAGCACCAGTCTTTTCCAATGAGTCAACTCTTCACATGAGGTGGCCAAAGTACTGGAGTTTTCAGCTTTAGCATCATTCCTTCCAAAGAAATCCCAGGGCTGATCTCCTTCAGAGTGGACTGGTTGGATCTCCTTGCAGTCCAAGGGACTCTCAAGAGTCTTCTCCAACACCACAGTTCAAAAGCATCAATTCTTTAGCACTCAGCCTTCTTCACAGTCCAACTCTCACATTCATACATGACCACTGGAAAAACCATAGCCTTGACTAGATGGACCTTAGTCTGCAAAGTAATGTCTCTGCTTTTGAATATACTATCTAGGTTGGTCATAACTTTTCTCCCAAGGAGTAAGTGTCTTTTAATTTCATGGCTGCAGTCACCATCTGCAGTGATTTTGGAGCCCAAAAATTCCATAGGAATCTGTAATGTTAGGTCCATGAGTCAAGGTAAATTGGAAGTGGTTAAACAGGAGATGGCAAGAGTGAACATCCACATTTTAGGAATCAGTGAATTAAAATGGGCTAGAATGGGTGAATTTAACTCAGATGACCACTATATCTACTACTGTGGACAAGAATCCCTTAGAAGAAATGGAGTAGCCATCATAATCAACAAAAGAGTCTGAAATGAAGTTCTTGGATGCAATCTCAAAAATGACAGAATGATCTCTGTTCATTTCCAAGGCAAACCATTCAATATCATAATTATCCAAATCTATGCCCCAACCAGTAATGCTGAAGATGATGAATTTGAACAGTTCTATGAAGACCTACAATACCTTCTGGAACTAACACCCAAAAAGATGTCCTTTTCATTATAGGGGACTGGAATGCAAAAGTAGGAAGTCAAGAGATACCTGGAGTAACAGGCAAACTTGGCCTTGAAGTAGAAAATAAAGCTGGGCAAAGACTAACAGAGTTCTGTCAAGAGAACATACTGGCCATAGCAAACATCCTCTTCCTGCAAAACAAGTGACGGCTGTACACATGGACATCATTAACTACATTGCTTTCAGACAAAACTGATTTAAGAACAATGAAAACTATCACAGACAAATAGAAGCACAACATAGTTCAATTTGTTACCCAAAATCAATATTCAGAGCTTTTTATGGTCATGTGTCGACATGCTCAGAGTATGTCCACCTCAAATACTACAAATAAATGTCCTCTTCATGATGTATTTTGTGCCATGATTTAAACATTCTTGTAATTTTGGTGATAATTTGCTGTTTAAAATGCCTCCAAATATAGTGCTGTCTAATGTTGCTAGGAGCAAGAAGCCTGGATGTGCATTATAGACACAATGTATGTGGTACACAAGTTTCTTTCAGGTGTAATTCATAGTGCTGTTGTGAGTTCAGTGTCAGTGAATGCATGATATGGTATATCTAGAAAAAAAGAAAAAGAAAATTCCTGCATCCTTATGTGAGGACCCTCTTGAAGATACTAGAATAACATCTATAGTACATGATGAAGCTTGAAGAAATGGAATAGAAACTAAACTTGTGAATTCATGAGATGACAACTGACAAGAACTACATAGTGGACATCACTGTTATGTGGTTGAAAGCCAAAGAAATTAATGCAAATCTCAGCTTCTAGTGATTTGTATGAAAAAGAGCCAAAACTGGACTGGTTGGATCTCCTTGCAGTCCAAGGGACTCTCAAGAGTCTTCTCCAACACCACAGTTCAAAAGCATCAATTCTTCGGCGCTCAGCCTTCTTCACAGTTCAACTCTCACGTCCATACATGTCTACTGGGAAAACCATAGCCTTGACTAGATGGACCTTTATTGGCAAAGTAATGTCTCTGCTTTTTAACATGCTATCTAGGTTGGTCATAATCTTTCTTCCAAGGAGTAAGCATCTTATTATTAGGATTTCTGTATGGCGTTACGAAGGTCCGTAAGAAGAAGAATTGATGCTTTTGAACTGTGGTGTTGGAGAAGACTGCAAGGAGACCCAACCAGTCCATTCTAAAGGAGATCAGCCCTGGGATTTCTTTGGAAGGAATGATGCTAAAGCTGAAACTCCAGTACTTTGGCCACCTCATGCGAAGAGTTGACTCATTGGAAAAGACTCTGATGCTGGGAAGGATTGGGGGCAGGAGGAGAAGGGGAACGACAGAAGATGAGATGGCTAGATGGCATCACCAACTCGATGGACATGAATTTGGGTGGACTCCGGGAGCTGGTGATGGACAGGGAGGCCTGGAATTCTGCAATTCATGGGGTCACAAAGATTCGGACACAACTGAGCAACTGAACTGAACTGAACTGAAACTTTAATTTTTAAAATGCCTGTAAGGCCCAGTTTATTTGACATGTTGGTTAGCTGATCCTGTATATTGGGAATTACCTAATATAGACTGTGTCAAAATTGACTACCACCAAGGTGGTTTCTTGAAATAAGAAGTTTATATGCGTTTAAAAAAAAAAAAAAAAAAAGGAATCTCCTAGAAAGAGATTTCAAAAGTATTATGGTCAGCTCTTATCACTATTTCCACTTCTCTCAACCTTGTGAAGTGAAATTATGAGTATATACTGGAGATATATACCAGAGAATATACTGGAAATAGAGTCCTAGAACTGACACTTATTATGTTGTCCAATATTCATGCATTTAGAAGCCATTGAAAGCTGGAAAAATTACGCTATTGTTTATGATTTGTTATTAACTCCATTCCTCAAGAGAATTACATCATGCCCTTGCTGAACTGCTGATATAGTATGTGTCCTTTGTTTGTCTCACTGGGAACAGTTTCTTTATAACTGCATGTGCAATTATATTACCATCCCAGTGCATGCATGTAAGAAGACTGAAGAATTGAGCTTGTGAGTATGTGTTCTTCTAGGTGCCTCTGAGATCTACACAGAGGAAGGATCTAAGGAGACTGTGGGAAATTGGACTCTATAAGTGTGTATAAAGAGATTCTGTTATGAAATTGCAAGAAGAGAATAATAAATATCTTAGTTGTCAGGATTTCACCTAAAACATGAGGAGAATAATAAATAGTACTGAGTTCCTCTTGGTCAGGTTAGCATTTTTCGCATTTCTTTCCCCTTCTCACCCATGATGAATCTCTTCATACCTTCAACTAAGCAAGTATATATCCTACCTTATGTATTAAAAATAATACTGAAGTAAAAACAAAGGAAACTTATATACTAAGGCAATTAGATTCCTAATATTTTTCTTTGACTAGTTATTCACCTTTCCTAATTCATCCCCTTCTCCTTGAAGATATACATCTGAAAACAGGGTAAATGAATTTGCAAATGCATTGTTTCACACATTTTTGATATTAAACATATCTGAGGAAAATAAAATACTATTGCATTTCTCCTAGATTTTTCAATAAATAGTCACATATTGAGGCCAGAAACAAATACTTTTGAATTTTAAACAGAATGTCATGAGACTCTTCATAGAGGAGGTAATACTTGGGTTGAACGTTTAATAATCAATGGTATTTGTCTGATGGGAAAGAGAAAGAAATGGTTGGAGGAAACCTAAAGGAAATATAACAAGCAGAGGAAAGCCTAGTAAGTACAACTAGAATTCTAAATTAGTTTTCAGAATTCTAGCATATATTTCATTATAGCTGATAAATTTGTTAGGGTGATAATGTATTAAAATTGGCTTACTATTAATATATATATGAAAATTGTTTCTATTATTGCTAAAGCATTTAGTCACTAAATGTGTGATTGGGTCTGATGGAATGAATGGTTCTCCAGTTTTCTTCTAGAGGAACTGAGGAGGATTTTCCTCCTGTATGTAATTATATATAATAAAAGACCTTTGTGTAAACCCTTTTGAAGTATATTGACTACAGGACAGGCAAAGCTGGATCAAATAAAGATAACTGAATTTAAAGACCAAATCCAATTTGGCTTCTCCCTGATCCCTGAAATAGAGAGATTTCACCAACTTAAAACTCCTTGCATGAACATTCAGTCTCTCAGTAGTGTTCAACTCTTTGCAACCCCATGGACTGTAGCTGGCCAGGCTCTTGTCTCCATGGAATTCTCCAGGCAAGAATACCGGAGTGGGTAGCCATTTCCTTCTTCAGGGGATCTTCCCAACCCAGGGATCAACCTGGCTTTTCTGCACTGCAGGCAGATTCTTTATCTTCTGAGTCACCATGGAAGCCTGTGGAGCTGCTTAAGAGGTGGTTAAGCGTATGTGTCCTTCTTCAGGTTAGATTTGTTGAAGTATGATTATTTATTTAGTGATAGTCAGTTGTAAGTGAAACTTTGAGGTTGGACAGAATGTCTGGGTAGAGAGCCATATATAATGAGAAGAAAAAGAACCATGGGGAATAATATGGGTTTTAATGGAATTCAGGGCATCAATGAAATAAAGGGAGTCAGAAAAAGCAACAAAGGAGAAGAGTGTCTTGAGACTGAAGGAAAAAAACAGATAGACTGTGTTTATAGAGACTAAATTGTTATTTTAAAGATAAAATAGTTTTAAGCACTGCACAAATAATCAACATAGAAGAGTCCTTTAAAAAGTTCATTGTATTTGGATAGAGTATAATTTTGAATTTTCTTCAAATATATGAACTTTCAAAAATTATGGAGACAGTCTCATGGCAATGGTCTAAAAATCACTTAAATTAATTTAAAAATATATAGCAAATCATGGTGATTCATTTAGGATTATAGCATATTTCACAATGAGATCACAGCACCTATTAAAACAATTGTGTATAAACCTGAAATATATTTTATCATAAGGGAAATAACTGCTAAATTAATGCATGATTAAAATACATGTTTTGAGGGAAAATAATAAACCTATATATATAGGTTTATTTATATATATATACAATCTACCAGAGAAAAGGTAAAGGAATGATAATGAGCTGTGCTGAGCTCAGTCACTTCAGTTGTTTCCAGCTCTTTGCAAACCCCATGCAAACCCCAGAAGCAAGGAGATTGTGTCAGGGGGGAAAAATGTAGCTAATAGGTTATACCATGAATATAAAGTTTGAGAAGAATGTGAATCAGAAAAAAGTAGTAAAAGCAGCAATGGTAAACTACGAAAATATGGGCCTTGTATTAAACTTTTGTGAGTGTATAGGGAATTGAAAATGAAAGTTTAATGAGGGACAGAGAAATGGCCAGAGAGATTCCTGTATTCCTTCCTCAACAAAGTTGGGTAGTGATTTAGAAAAGCAAGCAAATAAGCATTTGAATTGCAGCTCTAAGGGACTAAGGGAATAGTATAATAATAGACTGCATTTTGGGCTTCTTTACAAGTGGATTTCCATGATCCTGCAGGTAATTTTGCACAGCCCTATTGGAAGAAGAGAATCTGTGATCAACCAGTATGAGTTAAAGGTAAACGTCATACTGGGTTGATTTTCAGGGTTCTAGGAAATATTTGGAGAAACAGTAATATGAATGATGTGCCTATTTTCAATATGTGAGAGAAAAATAAACCTCCAAGGAATTTAAGTAATGCTTACATATGGAAATTGCCAGCAAGTGTCTTTTATAACGTACACTAATACTTTCATGGACTTCCCTGGTGGCTCAGTGTAAAGAATCCACCTGCCAATGAAGGAGATGCAGGTTTGATTCCTGGGATGGGAGGATCCTCTAGAGAAGAAGATGGCAACCCACTCCTGTATTCTTGCCTGGGAAATCTCATGTACAGAGGCACCTGGTGCACTACACTCCAAAAGGTCGCAAAAGAGTCAGATATGACTTAATGACTAGAACAACAGCAAATCACTTCCATAGCAGGATGAATGGAGCAGACAGAAAACAGAGCTGTATGACAGTGTACAAAGGTGGTTTGTAATAAATATATTAAAACTGGTTATTTCTCGTTGGGAATCACATGATAAACTGAATTCCACTGAACAAATATAGTTACTTACTCAATATATAGTATATTTTAAGCTTTATGTTCATGGTTTTGATACTTTCTGATTTATTTTCATGGAATAATATTGATAAAATAAATTTTGGCATATATTTGAAATATAGATATTAATTGTTCTGATTTTGATAACTTGAGAAATAATCATAGCAGCTTTCAGTTTTTGGATATTATTGAATCAGGTAAAAATTTTCCCAGTTTAAATTTGCAGAAATAAAGTTGCATGTGATTCATGTATCACATTTTATCCCAATATAAGTTTGCCTTATTCCTTTATTGTCATGTTACAGTTTATGTTATTATCTCTAAAATACTTAATTTTATCCACATTTCTTAAAAAATTTACCTAGGTTCCAACTTTGGGATAAAGACAGATTCTAAATACTTGTTACAACCCTATATGTAACATATGCATACTTAGCATACTAATTGTCTTATGTAATTGTCACATTGCCTATGTCTTCTTTGACTACACCACTTTATAACTTATTTTCCCAAGATCTAGAGCAATTTCTAAAAGTCTGTTATTATCATTACTATTATTTTNACTAGACCGTCCAAATGAATTATAAATTCTTTGATTAAAAAACGAACAAACAAACAACAAACAGTTATGTTACACAGAATTTATGTTCTCAGAACTTGTTAGCTTAGCAGAACAAACTACATTCAATGAGATAGAGTTTAACTAATTATGCAAAACCAGAAGAATTCACATTGACTAGAAGGAGTGCTTCTTCTTTCTATGGTGAGTATTTGTATGCCTCTGAGAGTGTATGTTTCTATATACATAACAGAAAAAGAGAGAGAGAAATAAAAAACAGAAGCAGAAATTTGAGAGACATCATCCACGGAGACTGTATCTGTATTCCTGGACAAATTTAATTGTTATATAAAAAAATGAATATGTCTGTCAAAATGCCATTTTAAACCACATTTAACCACTGATGGTATGAATTTAGGTAAAAACAGAAATTAAGAAAGACACTCAATACAAACTGCCATCTTGAATCAGAATCTCTAAACCCGGCAGTTCCAAGCCAACATGCTCCAGCTCAATGGTACGGTCTTCATGCCCTCAGTGCTGACACTGATCGGGATCCCTGGCCTGGAGTCTGTGCAGTTCTGGATCGGCATTCCCTTCTGTGCCATGTACATCATTGCTTTATTTGGAAATTTCCTAATCTTGGTCATCATCAAATCTGAGCACAGCCTCCATGAACCCATGTATCTCTTCCTGGCAATGCTTGGAGTGACAGACATTGCTCTCAGTACCTGTATCCTACCAAAACTGTTAGGGATATTCTGGTTCCATTCACCAGAAATACTTTTTGATGCCTGTCTCTTTCAGATGTGGCTCATCCATACCTTCCAGTGTACTGAGTCAGGTATTCTGCTGGCCATGGCCTTGGACCGCTATGTGGCAATCTGTGATCCTCTGAGACATGCAGCTATTTTTACCCACAAACTCCTCACTCAGATTGGGGTTGGAGTGACACTCAGAGCAGGTGTCCTTATAGCTCTGTGTCTCATCCTCATCAAATGCCGGCTGAAACACTATCGGACCACTGTGGTCTCCCATTCATTCTGTGAGCACATGACCATTGTGAAGCTGGCAGCAGAAGATACCCGAGTCAACAAGATTTATGGTCTTTTTGTGGCTTTCATTATACTTGGATTTGATATAATCTTCATCACACTCTCTTACATTAGAATATTTGTAACTGTCTTCAAACTACCTCAAAAGGAAGCTAGACTCAAAGCTTTTAACACTTGCATTGCCCACATTTGCGTCTTCCTTGTGTTTTATCTCCTGGGTTTCTTCTCCTCCTTTACACACAGATTTGGGTTCCATATTCCATCTTACATTCACATTCTTCTGTCCAATCTTTACCTGCTCGTCCCACCTTTTCTCAATCCTATTGTTTATGGTGTAAAGACCAAACAGATTCGAGATCGAGTGTCCAAGATTTTTCACTTGAAGGGTGCATCTTGAGCTCTCATCTATCTTATTTCAAATAATACAAATTCAACCTGAGAAACACTAATTTTTAGTGCGATTGTTTGCTTTCTTATGTTCATTTGTTTGCTGAAATAGAGAGCTCTAGATTTTACATTTGCAACACTGAAGCTCTGATTCCTATTCAAATAACTTCACTTGTATGGATACAGAATTACATGGAGCATACATTTAGCCAGTAGATAACACAGAAGAAGAAATTATGAAGATTTTGTTTTGAATTAAATCAATTTTAGAGACATCTTTTAAAAATGCAAATAAATATTAATACTATTTTTCTTCTTCTGTTTAAAAATATGAAGTGGCATCAATGCTACTGTATAAAAATATCAGTGTAATGAATTATAATATATTGTATATAAAACAAAAT
>SJYQ01001892.1:98593-124096 GCA_006410935.1 Redunca redunca | reverse complement strand
ATAGCAGATGTTTGACTTATTTCTTTGTTGTCATTACATATTATTTTAATTATTTATCTGTAAAACATTTAATTTTATACATAATACTCAAGAGAATTTCCCTAGGTTCATAGCAGATGTTTGACTTATTTCTTTGTTGTCATTACATATTATTTTAATTATTTATCTGTAAAACATTTAATTTTATACATAATACTCAAGAGAATTTCCCTAGGTTCCAACTTTGGGATAAAAGCAGATTCTAAATACTCTGTTACAATCTCTTTATGTGTCCCGTATTCATACTTAGCATACCACTTGTCATGTATAATTGTCACAGCTAGAGTTTTGCCTGTGTCATCTTTGATAAAGCCACTTTATAACTTATTTTCCCAAGATCTAGAGCAGCTCCTAAGAGTGTGTTGGTATTGTTATTATTATTTTACTTCTACTAGACTATCTGAATGAATTGGAAGTTCTTTGATTAGAAAAAAATGTTATATGTAGCACACCGTTTATATCAGATCTTGTTAACTTAGAAGTTAACTTAGAAGACCTAACTACATTCAATGAGATAGTTTTCAACTAATTTTGCAAAAACTATAAGAATTCACATTGACTGGAAGGAGTGCTTCCTCTCTCTATAGTATATATTTGTAAGCTTCCAAGGGTGTATGTGTTTATATCTATCTGTATACATAACAAAAAAAGAGACAGAGAAATAGAGAACAGAAGGAAAATTAAAAATAAGTTATTCAGGTAAACTCTATCTGCACTTCACAACCAAATTTAACCGCAATATCAAAAAAAAAAAAAAATGAGTGTGTGTGTCAATGTGCCATTTGAAACCACATTTAACTACTGATGGTATGAACCTAGGTAAAAACATAAAACGAGAAAGATACTCAACAAAAACCGCCATCTTGAATCAGACTCTGTAAACCAGAGATTTCAAAACAAACATGCTCCAGATCAATGGTACAGTCTTCATGCCCTTGGTGCTGTTACTGATTGGGATCCCTGGCCTGGAGTCTATGCAGTTCTGGATCAGCATTTCTTTCTGTGCCATGCACATCACTGCTCCGTTTGGGGAGTTCCTGCTACTGGTCATTATCAAATCTGAGCCCAGCCTTCATGAACCCATATGTCTTTTCCTGGCAATGCTTTGAGTGACAGACATTACTCTCAATACCTGCATCCTGCCAAAAATGTTAGGACTATTCTTGTTCCATTCACCAAAAATATATTTTGACGCCTATCTTTCAGATGTGGCTCATCCATACCTTCGAGTGTATTGAGTCAGGTATTCTGCTGGCCATGGCCTTGGATAGCTACATGGCAATCTATGATCCTCTGAGACATGCAATCATTTTTACCTACAAACTCCTCACTCAGATTGGGTTTGGAGAGACACTCCAAGCAGCCCTCTTTGCAACTCCCTGTCTCATCCTCATCAAATGCTGGCTGAAACACAATTGGACCACTGTGGTTCCCCATTCATACTGTGAACACATGGCCATTGTGAAGCTGGCAGCAGAGGATATTTGAATCAATAAGATCTAAGGTCTCTTTGTGGTTTTCGTTATACTCTAATTTGACATAATCTTCATCATACTCTCTTACATTTGAATATTTGTAACTGTCTTCAATCTGACTCAAAAAGAAGCTAGACTCAAAGTTTTTAACACTTGCATTGCCCACATTTGTGTCTTCCTTGAATTTTATCCCCTCAGTTTCTTCTTGTATTTTGCACACAGGTTTGGGTTCCATATTCCACCTCACATTCACATTCTTCTATCCAATCTCTATCTGCTTGTCTCATCTTTGCTCAATCCTATTGTTTATGGTGTGAAGACCAAACAGATTCGAGATTAAATATCCAAGATTTTCCACTCTAATGTTAAAAATTTTGCATCTTGAATTCTCATTTATCATATTTCAAACAGTAGCAGAAACAAGTACTGAGAAAAATGTTCTTGAGAGTTTGTGCTTTCTCAGGTTCATTGTGT
Source organism: Redunca redunca (assembly GCA_006410935.1). Lineage (NCBI taxonomy): Eukaryota > Metazoa > Chordata > Mammalia > Artiodactyla > Bovidae > Redunca > Redunca redunca. Next base: position 122,108 of record SJYQ01001892.1, on the reverse strand, counting down.
GCTGAAGAGCAATGTTCTGATTTTGCATTCAAGACAATAAGGCCTTGACTTCTATTTAAACATCTTAGCTTGTTTTGGATACAAAGTTTGTTGAAGCACACAGAATTAGTCATATCTAATCTACACATGATATAAAGTACAAAAATTAAGCTCAATTGGTGACAGATGTTTCTTAAAAGCAAAATTAAATAATAATATTTTAGTGTCATTTTGGGGACTGCAAAAGAAATTCAGTATAATGTATTATAATTCTAGTATATCTGAAAATAAATTTGTCCTTTTCCTATATCATTTATTGTAACACTTCTTTATCCTAAAGTTCCTTACTGAATGATCATGAAGTAATCATTAAGTAGGGAATGAGGGTTTTACTAGTTGCATCAAATGGTAGTCATATTTTCTTATTTCCTGAAAAAAATATCACACAGCCTACTATAGGAGCATATATAGTGGAGTTCTTATATACTAAACTCAAATAGAAAAATTTCAATTGATAGTAACTAAAGTCAATGTGGAATGATTAGCAATGTACTTCCTTGTTTTATGTTATGGTCTTACAAATAAGTAAAATAAAGTTTTAAATAATGTGTTTTATGACTATAGCTGAAAAGGAAAATAAGTTCTGCAAGTGAAGCTATATATATTTTTAAATTATGCTCATGGTTTTATTATTTTTATGTTTCCCTGAAACTAATTTTCAAAATAATTACTGCAGTTGGATTCATACATTTGAACTTGCATTAGCATTTGTTAACTTAAAATTGCTCTTACCGTAAATGTTTTTGTGGATTGGTGAACAGTGGTTCTTATAGAAACTTAAATAGAAATTCTAAGTGGTAAAGATCAGATGTAAGTTGATAAAAGCAACTATACAGGAAGAGTAGTGAGTGTGGCCTAAAGAAACAGCCAACTGGTGGTCAAGGCCAGCACCTGGAATATTTAGAGATGTGAATTTGGATCCTCTCCCTTATTCTATATTCTACCTTCTGATTAACGTATATTCACTTCATGTTCTTTGTTATGATCCTGAAATGTTCACATTCCGTGTAGTTTGTGAAGTATAATTTCAGAGTCTTTCAGGGCTAAAAGTAACATTTTCATCATATTTATGTGTTCAGGTTTTGGACTAGAATTTTTTTAATGGAGTTATGGTTGTCTGTCTTACAAAACTGTGTGTGGTCTTCACCATTAACACTTCATTGTCCTTTAATTCCAAAAGATGACCAATGCTATGTATAGTGCAAAAAGTCAGAATTTTTCCAATTGGATTTTTTTGCTCTTAGGACATTTTTATACTTAAGAGATGTATCCATTTCTATTATTTTCACTCTCATTAATTGTGATATATCTTCTACCTGGAGACCCTGACCCTGATTCCTGAATTGGTAAAATAGTCTTCATTCTATAACATTAGGCTCAGACTTTTTTTTGGTATCTTCTTTCTCAAGATTCCTTAACTGAGGTTTCCTTTTGGGGTCAGTGTTGTTTTTGTAATTCACAGTGATCTGTGCAGTTCAAACCATATTATATTAAAATGTATCTGTAGTTTAGGGAATTATGTGTGTGTGCTTAGCTGATCATTTGTGTCCAACTCTTTGCGATCCCATAGACTAGAGCTCGCCAGTCTCCTCTGTCCATGGGATTCTCCAGCAAGAATACTGGAATGTGTAGCCATTCCCTGCTGCTGCTGCTGCTGCTGCTAAGTCACTTCTGTCGTGTCCAACTATGTGTGAACCCATAGACGGCAGCCCACCAGGCTCCCCCGTCCCTGGGATTCTCCAGGCAAGAACACTGGAGAGGGTTGCCATTTCCTTTTCTGGTGCATGAAAATGAAAAGTGAAAGTGAAGTTGCTCAGTCCTGTCTGACTCTTAGCAACCCCATGGACTGCAGCCTACCAGGCTTCTCTGTCCATGGGATGTTCCAGGCAAGAGTACTGGAGCGGGGTGCCATTGCCTTCTCTGAGCCATTCCCTACTCCATGGTATCTTCCTGACCTCAAGGATTGAACATGGGTCTTCTGCATTGCTGGCAGATTCTTTATCATCTGAGCCACCATTGAAGCCCTTGGTGAGTTATACAAGATGTCTAATAATTTTATGTGGCACAATAAATTCTTAATGACTTGGACTGACTCTCTTATTGCTTTTATTGATTTGGTTTGATGTTCACTGAAAGAAACAATTTTGAAGGAGAGTCTGGTGGAAAAACACAAGCCATAAAATCCATATACATTAATATTTATTTAAGGTAATAGAGCTCTCTAGTATTCTCTGGCAACTCTCTGGTGGCTCAGCTGGAAAAGAATCCACCTGCAATGCGGGAGACCTGGGTTCGATCCCTGTGTTGGAAAGATGCACTGGAGAAGGGAACAACTACCCACTCCAGTATTCTGGCCTGGAGAATTCTATGGACTGTATAGTCCATGGGGTCAGAAAGAATCAGACATGACAGCGAATTTCACTCACCCAGTACAGATATCTATTGGGCAATTAAAAGTAAGATCTAGGGGGAAAACAAAGCTTGTCTAGTTCATTTTCTTATCTTCTACTCCTAATATAGTTCTGACACTGGTATAAGCAGAATACAATTTATTGAATAAACATAATAATGAAATTCCCCTCAGCATCTAATTGCATCTTTATAGCAACCTAAAAAATATTTAGTGCATGTTAGATTTGGTGAACCTGAAAACTGAGATTAATGGGAGGTCTGTTTCTCACTGTGGGGTGGAAGTTACAAATATCAAAAAGGAGAAAAGTTGAATGATTATCAGGATTTGTTAAAGTTATCCATCAGTGAACCTGAAGGTTTACATTGTGTGTTGATATAATTTACCAAAATGAATGTAGATGTAATTTATGTAATGTGAGTAAAACTGATACATGTGTGAACATGTTTGTGTGTGACTGTGTTTTCTAATATTTTGTCTTCTGCAATGGCCTTTGCTCAGTGAATTCCCAGTATAAATAAGCCCAAAAGGTCACAAGCAAATTCTAAGCTACATCACAAGATAGAACTTTTGATTCTAAGGGTCTATTTTGTTGTTGTTCAGTCACTCAGTCGTGTCAACTGTTTGCAACCCCATGGACTGCAGCACATCAGGATACAGTGTCCATCACCAACTCCCGGAGCTTGCTCAAACTTATGTCCATTGAGTCAGTAATGCCATCCAACCATCTTATCCTCTGTGGTCCCCTTCGCTTCCTGCCTTCAATCTTTCCCAACAAAGGGTCTTTTCTAAAGAGCTGGCTCTCCAAATTATGTGGCCAAAGCACTGGAGCGTCAGCCTCAGTATCAGTATTCAGGATTGATTTCTTTTAGGATTGACTGGTTTGATCTCCTTGCAATTTAAGGGACTCTCAAGAGTCTTCTCCAACATCACAGTTCAAAAACAATCAATACTTTGGCACTCAGCCTTCTTTACGGTCCAACTCTCACATCTATACGTGACTACTGGAAAAACCATAGCTTTGAATAGAGGGACTTTGTTGGCAAAGTAATGTTTCTGCTTTTTAATATGCTATCTAGGTTGGTAATAGCTTTTCTTCCAAGGAGCAAACATTTTTAAATTTCATGGCTTCAGTCATCATCTGCAGGGCTTTTGGAACTCAAGAAAATAAAATCTGTCACTGTTTTTGTTGTTTGCACATCTATTTACCATGAAGTGATGTGACTGGATTCCATGATCTTAGTTTTCTGAATGTTGAGTTTTAAGCCAGCTTTTTCACTCTCCTCTTTCACTTTCATCAAGAGGCTCTATAGTTCTTCCTCACTTTCTGCCATAAGGGTGGTGTCTTCTGCATATCTGAGGTTATTGATATTTCTCCTGGCAATCTTGATTCCAGCTTGTGCTTCATCTAGCCCAGCATTTTGTAGGATGTACTCTGCATGTAAGTTAAATGAACAAGGTGACAACATATAGCTTTGATGTACTCCTTTCCTGATTTTGAACCAGTCCATTGTTCCATGTCCAGTTCTAACTATTGCTTCTTGACCTGCATACAGGTTTCACAGGAGGCAGGTAAAACATCTGGATCTATAGGTTTGTCAAATTCCATTCCAGTAATCTTGACTTTATCAAATGAGCTATGCTTTTATAATTACAGAGTTAATGTCATAAACTTTGTTTGTGTGCACATCATTTTTATCCAGCTAGAATTAAATTGCTTTGAAAGTAGGAAAGGATTTCATTAATCTATGTTTTTCCAATACTGTAGAACCCACTGAAATTCCCTACTTCTCTGACCATGAGTCCTATTGATGTTGCACACCAGCAGAGTCTGATGCAAAGTCTTTACAACTCTAATTTCCCATACCCAACAGTATCTTTAAGTGATATCACAATCCCAGAGGGCTAAGCCGTATAGGCTGAAATTGCCCCAAACTATCCAATTGTGTCTTTCTCAGATGACTTTAGGAAGACAGCACCTTGCAAATTCTAGATTATACTAAATTAATCTCATTGACATCCTTACTTTTATTCTTATATCATTAATGTTGTTAATGATACTTTATCTAAATTTATTACAAATTTCTGTTTTTTACATCATTTTTCCCTTATGCAATACTCTATCTGAATGCAATAGTGAACTGAAAACATGTCCTAAAGTTATATTTTCTCCAGTGGTCAGCATGATATCATGAGAACACGCTGAGAGAGGTACTGTTTATAGCATTAACAGTTCTTTACAAAGTTGTTATTTGGTGGTTTGTGATGACATTTTTTAACTGTTAGTTGCATATTTTAATGAAGTAAATTTAAAAAATTGTATTTTTTCATATTTTACTTTATGGTAGTTCAGTATGATGGCAAAAGGAAAAGAAACAACGATATTGTGGATATTTTGTTAGAATTTTAAGTCTAAGGGAAATTAAGTTTTTATTCATGAAATAGAGGAATGCTGCTTAAGTTAGATAAATAATCTGGGTTGAAAAAATAGCACCATTAAGCTGCATACTGACTTTGGGGAAAAAATAGTACAAAGAATGTTTCCTAACCTACATCTATTTAACAGAAAAAGTAGATTCATGGATGTCCATGTTGCACTTGAGACATGTGTCTTTTAGTGTATTTACTATCATATCCACATACTTCACACAATTCTATCAGTTCAACTCTAGGTTCAACAAAAAGCACATAATGTATACTTTTGGTCTTTATGATTTAACTCTTCTGTTTGTAAGATGCCATTTAGGTAAATTTAGGCTTCCCAGGTGGCACTAGTGGTAAGGAACCTGCTTGCCAATGCAGGAGACAGAAGAGTTGCAGGTTTGACCCCTGGGTCAGGGAAATTCCCTGGAGGAGGGCTTGGCAACTCACTCCAGCATCTTGCCTGGAAAAGCCTATGGATAGAGAAGCCTGGAAGGCTACAGTCCTTAAGGTCACAGGAGTCCAACAAGACTGAAGTGACTTTAGTACACACACATGCATTTAAGTAAATAGGATGCTATGTGCAAAACTAATTGGGATTGGACTATAAAAGTCCTATTCTTAAACCTATAGACATAAATATTCAATATTTTTGAGAACCTTAAATACAGTATAACACTGTCTTTATATTTTCAATTACATTTATTTATAATATATTAATGTAAGTGAGTGTAAATGTGGACTTCCTTGGGGGCTCAGTGGTAAAGAATCCATCTTTCAATGCAGGAGAAGTGAGAGTTTGATCCTCGGGTCAAGAAGATCCTCTGGAGAAGGAAATGGCAACTCACTCCAATACTCTTGAATAGGGAAACCCATGGACAGAAGAACCTGCCAGGCTGTGTAGTCCATGGCATAGCAAAAGAGTCAAACACAACTTAGCCACTAAACAACAACAATACAATGTGATTGGGAGGAAATTCAATATACTCTTGAAGGATTCTCCTTCACAATGTGCTTAATTTCTTATTTCACTATAAGAAAGTGAAGACAAAAATTTTGGAAAGTGTCTTTTTGGTTTGACTAGTGAAAAAAACCATACCTAGAAACATGAGACCATTTCAAGAATAAGTTTTGGCTGGCCTTACACTAAAAAATGAGAAATGATTGCAATTTTGATCTCAAATTAAAATAAATGTTACTAGTCCCATATATAAATAAATATATATATATTTCCATTGATTCCCTTTATTTATAAGTTTAACATAACATATAAGTTGCTGAAATATTTGTAGAAATGTGAAATCAGTGTTAAATATACAGCTGAAAAATCTTGCCCAATGATAAAGTCTGAATTGCTTACACACATTAGCTCTCTTTATTTAGTGCCATATGTCCTGCACTTTTCATACACTACATATCATTGTTTTGATAATTTCAAAAACTATAGTTTCCATAAATGTTATTACAGATTTAAATAATGTGTTTAATTAACATGCAAGAGAGAAAAGATCTAGGATAAACCAGTTTGAATGGGTTAAAAATCTATAGATTTATTTTATCATAGGCCTCTAACAAATAAAGTAGATCATGTTTACACTGTTAAGAAATAAGTCCAGCCTTAGAGTAATCTCCTTGTCTTCTTTATTTAATTCAAAACTACTCTTCCTTTTCCTCCAATGTCCTCATTCCATTCAGAGAATAAAATATAGTCACCTCATTAGAACAGACTCAAAGTGTTTCTTTTTATGACTGAGTAATATTACATTGTGTATATGCACCACAACTTCAGAGTTCCAGAAAAGCACCTACTTTTGCTTTATTGACTAGGTCAAAGCCTTTGACTATGTGGATCACAACAAACTGGAAAATTCTGAAAGAAATGCCAATACCAGACCACCAAACCTGCCTCCTGAGAAATCTGTATGCAGGTCAAGAAGCAATAGTGAGAACTCAACATGGAACAACAGACTGGTTCCAAATCAGGAAAAGAGTATGTCAAGGCTGTATAAGGGTACCTTGTTTATTTAACTTATATGCAGAGTACGTCATGTGAAATGCTGGGCTAGATGAAGCACAAGCTGGAATCAAGATTGGCGGGAGAAATATCAATAACCTCAGATATGCAGATGACACCATCCTTATGGCAGAAAATGAAGAAGAATTAAAGAGCCTCTTGAAAGTGAAAGAGGAGAGTGAAAAAGTTGGCTTAAAACCCAACATTCAGAAAACTAAGATCATGGCATCCAGTCCCATCACTTCACAGCAAATAGATGGAGAAACAATAGAAACAGTGACAGACTTTATTTTTGGGTGCTCCTAAATGACTGGAGATGGTGACTGCAGCCATGAAATTAAAAAATACTCGCTTCTTGTAAGAAAAGCTATGACCAACCTAGATAGCATATTAAAAAGCAGGGACATTACTTTGCCAGCAAAAGTCCCTCTAGTCAAAGCTATGGTTTTTCCAGTAGCCATATATGGATGTGGGAATTGGAGTATAAAGAAAGCTGAGCACCGACGAATTGATATTTTTGAACTGGGATGTTGGAAAAGACTCTTGAGAGTCCCTTAGACTGCAACGAGATCCAACGAATCCATCCTAAAGGAAATCAGTCCTAATTATTCATTGGAAGACTCATGCTGAAGCTGAAACTCCAATATTTTGACCACCTGATGTGAAGAACTGACTCATTTGCAAAGACCCTGATGCTGGGAAAGACTGACGGCAGAAGGAGAAGGGGACAACAGAAGATGAGATGGTGGATGGCATCGCTGACGTGACGGACATGAGTCTGAGTAGGCTCTGGGATTTGATGATGGACAGGGATGCCTGGCATGCTGCAGTCCTTGAGGTCTCAAAGAGTCAGACATGACTGAGCAGCTGAACTGACGGACCACAACAACTTCTTTATCCATTCATCTGTTGATGGACATCTAGGTTAATTCCGTGGTCTAGCTATTGTAGATAGCACTGAAATGAACAAAGGGATACATGTGTATTTTTCAATTTTGATTTTCTCAGGGTATATGCCTAGAAGTGGGATTGTTGGGTCATATGGTGGTTTTATTCCCAGTTTTTTAAGGAATCTCCATACTGTCTTTCATAGTGGCTGTACCAATTTACATTCCCACCAACAGTGCAAGAGCCTTACTTTTTCTCCACATCCTCTCCAGCATTTATTGTTTGTAGACTTCTTGATGACAGCCATTCTGACCGGTGTGAGGTGATATCTCATTGTAGTTTTGATTTGCATTTCTCTAATAATGAGCGATGTTGAGCATCTTTTCATGTGTTTGTTAGGCATCTATATGTCTTCTTTGGAGAAATGTCTGTTTAGGTCTTTTTCCCACTCTTTGACTGGATTATTTGTTTTTCTGGTTTTGACTTGTATGAGCTGCTTGTATATTTTGGAAATGAATCCTTTGTCAGTTGTTTCAGTTGCTATTATTTTCTCCCATTCCAAGGGTTGTCTTTTCACCTTCATTATAGTTTCCTTTGCTGTGCAAAAGCTTTTAAGTTTAAATAAGTCCCAGTTTTTTACTTTTGTTTCTATTTCCATTACTCTAGGAGGTGGGCCATAGAGGATCTTTCTTTGATTTATGTCATCGAGTGTTCTGCCTATGTTTTCCAGTAAGAGATTTTTAGTTTCTGGTCTTCATTTAGGTCTTTAATTCATTTTGAGTTTATCTGTGTGTATGGTGTTAGGAAGTATTCTGATTCATTCTTTAACATGTAGCTGTCCAGTTTTCCCAGCACCATTTATCAAAGAAGCTGTCTTTGCCCCATTGTATATTCTTGCCTCCTTTGTCAAAAATAAGGTACCCAGAGGTGTATGGGTTTATATCTGGGCTATCTTGTTCTATTGGTCTATAATTTTGTTTTTGTACCAATGATGTAGCTTTGTAGTATATTCTGAAGTCAGGAAGGTTGAATCCTCCAGCTCCATTCTTCTTTCTCAAGACTGCTTTGGCTATTTGGGGTCTTTTGTGTTTCCATATGAATTGTGAAACTTTTCTTCTAATTCTGTGAAGAATTTCATTGGTAATTTGAAAAGAATCACATTGAATCTTTGGATTGCATTTGGTAATATAGTCATTTTCACAATACTGATTCTTCCTACTCAGGTACATGGAATATCTCTCCATCTGTTTATATTATCTTTGATTTCTTTGATTAGTGTATTATACTTTACTGTGTACAGTTCTTTTGTCTCCTTAGGTAAGATAATTCCTAGGTGTTTAATCCTTTTTGTTGCAATGGTGAATGGGATTGATTCCCGAGTTTTCCTTTCTGATTTTTCATTTTAGTATATAGAAATGCAAGTGATTTCTGTGTATTGATTTTGTATCCTGCACCTTTGCTAAATTCACCAATTAGCTCTAGTAATTTTCTGATACTATCTTTAGGGTTTTCTATGTACAGTATCATGTTATCTGCAAACAGTGAGAGCTTTACTTCTTTTCCAATCTGGATTCCTGTTATTGCTTTTTCTTTTCTGATTCCTATAGCTAAGGCTTCCAGAACTATGTTGAATAATAGTGGGGAAAGTGTCTTGTTCCTGATCTTAGGGTGAATGCTTTCAGTTTTTCACCATTGAGAATAAGGTTTGTTGTAGGTTTATCATATATGCCCTTTACTATGTTGAGGTATGTTCCTTCCATGCCCATTTTTTGAAGAGTTTTAATCATAAATGGGTGCTGAATTTTGTCAGAGGCTTTTTCCACATCTATTGAGATGATCATATTGTTTTTATCTTTCCAATTTTTAATATGGTGTATCACATTGATTGATTTGCGTATATTGAAGAATCCTTGCATCCCTAAAATAAAATCAATTTGATCAAGGTGTGTGAGCTTTTTGATGTGCTGCTTAATTCCATTTGCTAAAATTTTGTTGAGGATTTTTGCATCTATGTTCATCAGTGATATTGGCCTGTAGTTGTCTTCTTTTGTGTTGTCTTTGTCTGGTTTTGTTTTCAGGGTGATGGTGGCCTCGTAGAATGAGTTTGGAAGTGTTCCTTCCTCTGCAATTTTTTGAAAGAGTTTTAGAAGGATAGGCATTAGCTCTTCTCTAAATGTTTGATAGAATTCCCTGTGAAGCTGGTCTTGGGCTTTTGTTTTTTGGGATATTTTTGATGACAGCTTCAATTTCAGTGCTTGTAATTGGGTTGTTGAAATATTGAACTTATCTAAGAATCTGTCCATTTCTTCCAGGTTATCCATTTTTTGCTATATAGTTGTTCATAATAGTCTCTTATACTCCTTTGTATTTCTGCATTTTCTGTTGTAACCTCTCCTTTTTCAATTCTGATCTTGTTGATTTGATTCTTCTCTCTTTTTCCCTTGATAAGTCTGGCTAAAGGTTTGTCAATTTTGTTCATCTTTTCAAAGAATCAGTTTTTAGTTTTATTGTCTTTACTCTTGTTTCTTTGATTTCTTTTTCATTTATTTCTAATAAGATCTTTATGATTTCTTTCCTCCCACTAACTTTGGGGTTTTTTGTTCCTCTTTTTCTAGTTGTTTTAGATGTAAAGTTAGGTTTTCTATTTGATGTTTTTCCTGCTTCTTGAGGTAGGATTTAATTGCTATAAACTTCTCTCTTAGAACTGCTTTTGCTGCATACCATGGGGTTTGAGTTGTGTTTTCATTGTCATTTATTTCTAGATATTTTTTTTTNTAGAATTTTTTTTTGATTTCTTCAGTAACCTGTTTGTTATTTAGAAACATGTTTTCTAATCTCCATGTGTTTGTGTTTCTTACAGTTTTTATTTTCTTTCTTTTAATTGATATCTATTCTCATAGTGTTGTGGCTGGAGAAGATGCTTAATACGATTTCCATTTTCTTAAATTCACTGAGGCTTGATTTGTGATCCAAGATGTGGTCTATCCTGGAGAATGTTCCAAGTGCACTTGAGAAGAAGATGTATTCTTCTGCATTTGGATGGAATGTCCTGAAGACATCAAAGAGATCCAACTCATCTAATGGGTCATTTGAGACTTGTGTTTCCTTATTAATTTTCTGTTTTGATGATCTGTCCATTGGTGTGAGTGGGGTGTTAAAGTCTCCTACTATTTTTGTGTTACTGTCAATTTCTCCTTTTATGTCTGTTAGTGTTTGTCTTATGTATTGAGGTGTTTCTATGTTGTGTGCATAGATACTTACAATTGTTATGTCTTCCTCTTGGATTGATCCCTTGATCACTATGTAGTGTCCTTCCTTATCTCCTGTAATCTTTGTTTTAACGTTTATTTTGTCTGATATGAGGATTGCTACTCGAGCTTTCTTTTGCTTCCCAATTGCATGGACTATATTTTTCCATCTTCTCACTTGCAGTCTATACGTGTCTTTAGGTCTGAAGTGGGTTTCTCGTAGACAACATATTTATGAGTCTTGTTTTTGTATCCATTCTGCCAGTCTGTGTCTTTTGGTTGGAGCATTTATTCTATTTACATTTAAAGTAATCATTGATATATATGTACTGAACTGATATTCCTATTGTCATTTTCTTAATTATGTGGGGTTGATTTTGTAGATCTTTTTTTCTTCTCTTGTATTTCTTAACTATATAAGACCCTTGAACATTTGTTGTAAAGCTGGTTTGGTGGCACTGGATTCTTTTAACTTTTTCTTGTCTGAAAAACTTTTTATTTCTCCCTTAATTCTGAAGGAGACCTTTGCTGGGTACAATAATATTGGTTGTAGATTTTTCTCTTTCAGTACTTGAAATATATCCTGCCATTCCCTTCTGGCCTACAGAGTTTCTGCTGAATGATCAGCTATTAAGAGTATGAGGTGTCCCTTGTATGTTACTTGTTGCTTCTCCCTTGCTGCTTTTAATATTCTTTATTTGAATTTAGTCTTTGTTAGTTTGATTAGTATGTGTCTTGGCATGTTTCTCCTTGGGTTTACTCTGTATGGGGCTCTTTGTGCCTCTTGGACATGATTGGCTATTGGGGAATGTTGGGGAAATTTTCAACTATAATTTCTTCAACAATTTTCCCATATCCTTCTCTTTTCTTCTTCTGAGACCCCTCTAATTTGAATGTTGATGCATCTGATATTGTCCCAGCGGTCTCTGAGGCTGTTCTCCGTTCTTTTCATTCTTTTTACTTTATTCTGCTCTTCAGAATTATTTCCACCATTTTATCTTCCAATTCACTGATTTGTTCTGCTCCAGATATTCTGCTATTAATTTCTTCTAACGTAGTTTTAATGTCAATAATTGTGTTTGTCTTTCTATGCTTATTCTTTAATTCTTCTATGTCTTTGTTAATTGATTCTTGCATTTTCTCCATTTTGTTTTCAAGGTTTTTGATCATCTTTACTATCATTATTCTGAATTCCTTTTGAGGTAGTTTGCCTATTTACTCTGCCATCTTAAGTTTGGTCCAGTTGTTTGTGTGTCTTTTATGGAGTGATATTCATGCTGAGTTATATTTTTGTTTGTTTGTTTATTTGTTTGTTTTTCCTCTGATGGACAAGGCTAAGTAAAGTTGGGTTGGTATTTTTGTTTTGTTTGTTGTTGGGTTGGTATTTTTGTTTTGCTGATGATTGGGTTGGTATTTTTGTTTTGTTTGTTGTTTAGGTGAGATGTCCTAAACAGTGTACTATTGGTGGTTGGGTGATGCCCAAACCACTTGTATTAAAGTGGTTTCCTTTGTGTGAGTTCTCACTACCTGATACTCCCTGACATTAGTTCTCTGGTTGTTTAGGAGTTTGGAGTCAGAGCTCCCTCTCCAAAGGCTCAGGGCTTGATCCTTGGTCAGGAACGAAGATTCCACAAGTCGTTTGTTATGTCAATAAGTGAGATTAAAACAAATACCCCAAATGAGAAATCAAAGATGAACCCCAGACAAATGATAGTTACAAAATCAGGCAAATAATAGTTAAAATAATGAAATATACACATATACATATACACCCATGAGCAAAGTCAAAACAGTCCAACAAAAATAAAGTACAATGTATTGACCTGGTGCACAAAGGAAAGAAAAAATTTTATTTACCAGTTAAGAACAAAACTAATGGACAAACTGGAAAACCAACCTAAAGCAAGGTGCCAAGTGGGGAATAAAGCAATGAAAACAAAACTAACACATATGTTGAGAGGAAAGGAAAGAAAGAAAAGATATGTAAAGTTAAATAGAGGTAGATGAAGAAGTTTATGTACATTAAAGATTAACTGCAAGGGGAAAAGAAGAGTAGGAAAGGCAAACAATGGAATAAATGTAGAAGAAAATAAAATAGGTTTAAAAAATTAAAGTTATAAAAAGATCAAAGAAAGAAAAAGGAAGAAAAAGGAAAGTTCTACAGAACTGCAAAAGCCCAATGTAGAGGCAGAGGTTTTTAGCAACAATAAAAAGTGTGGCTGAATATACACATATACACATACACCCATAAGCAAAATCAAAACAGTCCAACAAAAATAAACTACAATAGATTGACCCAGTGAAGAAAAGAAACCAAAAATTATATCTACCAGGTAAGAACAAAACTAACTAAAGCACAAACTGGAAAACCAAACTAAAGCAAGGTGCCAACTGGGGAATAGAGCTATGAAAATAAAACTAACAAATATGTTGAGAGGAAAGAAAAGAAAGAAAGAATAGATATGCAAAGTTAAATAGAGGTAGATAAGTTTATATACATTAAAGATTAACTGCAAGGGGAAAATAATAGTAGGGAAAGCAAACAAATGAATAAATATATAAAAAAGGTAATAAATTTAAAAATTGAAAACTAAAATTAAAAATAGAGAGAGAGAGAAAAAAAGGAAAACTCCACAGAACTGCAAGAGACCAATGTAGAGGCAGAGGTTTATATCAGCGATAAAAAATGTGACTGAGGAACCAAAAAAAGGCTTGAGAGCTTAATTAGATTTCATAGTGCCAATAAAATTGACAATTACAATGGGGGGGGAGGGAACAAAAGAAAAAAACTCCAAAAAATCTACAGAACAAGTTAAAACATAAGAATAATACATATTTTTCTTGAGTCACTGCTGCCAGAGTCTTTTCCCTCTCTGGGAGTCACAGTCCACCTCACTTCCCTAGGATGCCCTCCAACACTGAGCTGATCTCTGGACCTGCTGTGGGGGCAGCTCAGATTCTAATCTGGTCCTACTCCTTTGTCTTCTTGCCTCCAATGTCCTCAGCTATCAGAACTAGTGCGTTTTCTTTTGTGGGAGCTCTCCGTGTCCTTTTATATATTCCATAGAAAAATAGTCTGCTTAGTTGATCATGTGGATTTAATCTGCAGCTTGTACAGCTGGTGGGAAGGTTTTGAGTCTTCTTCCTTATCCACAATGCCCCTGGGTTTTAACTGTGGTTTTATTTCCACCTCTGCCTGTGGGTCGTCCATTGGGGATTGCTCCTGAGGCTTCCTTGAGCACTTGGGTTTGGTTCTGTGAGGGCCAAGTGTGGGGGTGGTGCAGCTACTTGGGTTGGAGGGGTTCTGACAGCACCAGGTACTCAGGAGAGTTAGCGCCTAAGGCAGCAGGAAATATAATGCTCTAGAAGGGTATGTCAACCAGTATTGGCCAATATACTCCAGTATTCTTGCCTGAGGAACCCCCCTTCCTGAAGAGAAGCCTGGCAGGACACAGGGTTATAAAGAGTTGGGCATGACCGAAGTGACTCTGCACGCATAGATGCAAGATTTTTTTTGCCTGTGGCAGCTCTGCCCCTGTGAGAGTCAAGCGTGAAGGTGGCACAGCTGCTTGGCTTGTGGGGACCCTGGTGGCACAAAGTGTGCAGGGACATGGACTCCCTCCACTCCAGAAGTTATGGCCCTATCAGAATCTTTTATTGAGCCTCTTGTAGCTGGTGATCAGAAATCCTCTTTGACCAGTCTTTTTCCGTAGCTCCACCTGTTCAGGCACTTTGAGGACTCCCTTGCCTGGGGTCCGTCTCTGTTGTTCGGTGTGTCAGGCACATATACGGCCCCCCCCTGGCTGGGGTGCTACTCTGTAGATCAGCGCATCAGGCACTTAAAGGGGCACCTTGAATGGGGTCCTACTCTGTAGTTCAGTACGCCAGGTGTTTGATGGGTCAGCTCTCTATTGTTCAGCTGCAGGTGCTGGCATGTGTGCAATCTTGCACACATGGAATAAATCTCATTTGGATGTAATGTAATATTTTTAATATATTATTAGATTTTATTTGTTAACAGTTGGCTGAAGATTTATGTATCTATATTCATGAGAGAGATTAATCTAATTGGTATTTTTCATTAAAGTTTTATCTGTTTCTGTTACTAGGGTTATACAGACTTAAATATCTAGACAGATTACTACATATATTTATTCTTATATAGAACTATGGACAGAGGTTCATGACACTGGACAGGAGGCAGGATCAAGACCATCCCCAAGGGAAAAAAAATGCAAAAAGGCAAAATGGTTGTCTGAGGAGGCTTTACAAACAGCTGCGAAAAGAAGAGAAGTGAAAAGAAAACGAGAAAAGGAAAAATATACCCATTTAAATTCAGAATTCCAAAGAATAGCAAGGAGAGATAAGAAAACCTTCCTCAGCGATCAATGCAAAGAAATAGAGGAAAGCAATAGAATGGGAAAGACTAGAGATCTCTTCAAGAAAATAAGAGATACCAAGGGAAAAGTTCATGCAAAGATGGGCTCAATAAAGGACAGTAATGGTATGGACCTAACAGAAGCAGAAGATATTAAGAAGAGGTGGCAAGAATACACAGAACTATACAAAAAAATTTTCATGACCTGAATAACCACGATGGTATGATCATTCACCTAGAGCCAGACATTCTGGAATGTGAAGTCAAGTGGGTCTTAGGAAGCATCAGTAGGAACAAAGCTAGTGACGGTGATGGAATTCCAGTTGAGCCATTTCAAATCCTAAAAGATGATGCTCTGAAAATGCTGCACTCAATATGCCAGCAAATTTGGAAAACTCAGCAGTGGCCACAGAATTGGAAAAAGTCAGATTTTATTCCAATCCCTAAGAATGCTCAATTCATTCAATTCCATTCAATTCATTCCATTCAGTTCCATTCAATTCATTTAATTCCAAAGAATGCTCAAACTACCACACAATTGCATTCATCTCACACACTAGTAAAATAATGCTCAAAATTCTCCAAGCCAGGCTTCAGCAGTACGTGAAGCATGCATTTCCAGATATTCAAGCTGGTTTTAGAAAAGGCAAAGGAATCAGAGATCAAATTGCCAACATCCATTGGATCACCAAAAAAGCAAAAGAGTTCCAGAAAAACATCTATTTCTGCTTATTGACTATGCCAAAGACTTTGACTGTGTGGACCACAACAAACTCTGGAAAATTCTGAAAAAGATGGGAATACCAGAGAGAAATCTGTACGCAGGTCAGGAAGCAGCAGTTAGAACTGGACATGTAACAGCAGACTGGTTCCAAATCAGGAAAGGAGTATGTCACGACTATATATTGTTACCCTGCTTATTTAACTTATATGCAGAGTACATCATGAGAAACGCTGGGCTGGATGAATAACAAGCTGGAATCAAGATTGCCGGGAGAAATATCAGTAACCTCAGATATGCAGATGATGCCACCCTTATGGCATAAAGTGAAGAAGAACTAAAGAGCGTCTTGATGAAAGTGAAAGAGGAGAGTGAAAATTTTGGTTGAAAGCTCAACATCCAGAAAACTAAGATCATGGCATCTGGTTCCATCACTTCATGGTAAATAGATGGGGAAACAGTGGAAATGGTGACAGACTTTATTTTGGTTCCAAAATCACTGCAGATGGTAACTGCAGCCAAAAAATTTAAAGATGCTTGCCCTTGGAAGGAAAGTTATGGCCAATTAGACAGCATATTAAAAAGTAGAGATATTACTTTGCCAGCAAAGGTCCATCTAGTCAAAGCTATGGTTTTTCCAGTAGTCCTGTATGGATGTGAAAGTTGTACAATAGAGAAAGCTGAGCGCCAAAGAATGATGCTTTTGAACTGTGATGTTGGAGAAGACTCTTGAGAGTCCCTTGGACTGCAAGGATTTCCAACGAGTCAATCCTAAAGGAAATCAGTCCTGAATATTCATTGGAAGACTAATGCTGAAGCTGGAACTGTGATACTTTGGCCATCTGATGGGAAGAACTGACTCATTTGAAAAGACCCTGATGCTGGCAAAGATTAAAGGCAGGAGGAGAAGGGGACGACAGAGGATGAGATGGTTGGATGGCATCACCGACTCAATGGATACGAGTTTGGGTAAAATCTGGGAGTCGGTGATGGACAGGGAGGCCTCATGTGCTGGTGTGCTGGTGTCCTTGGGGTTGCAAGGAGTCAGACATTAGTAAGCAAATGAACTGAACTGATAGCTATTATTAAAAAGGAAAATCTATTAATCTCTCAAAGGATACTGTCTGTTTCTGTATTATATATGCACATTTTGGTTATTGAAATCTATTGTTGTTCCTGGCACTAAACTAAATTAAATTGACACATGAATGTGTGTATATAGGAAGCAATGAATGAAAAAACAGATTTATATCTGATCAAAAATTTGTTGTTGTTAGGTCATTAAGTCATATCTGACTCTTATGTGACCCCCGGGACTGTTGCCCACCAGACTTCTCTGTCCATGGAATTTTCCAGGCAAGAATACTGGAGTGGGTAGCCATTTCCTTCTTCAGGGTATCTTCTCAACCCAGGAATCAAACTTGCATCACCTGCATTGGCAGACAGATTCTTTACCACTGAGTCACTGGGGAATCTCAACTAACATATTATAATGTAGTGAATTGTTGCTCTAAGTCATAGATTAGCAAACTTTTATATAAAGAGATTGACAGTGAATATTTTAAACTTTTTGTATGATCTCTGTCCTAATTATTCAACTTTGCCCCTTTAGTGTCAAAGCTTCCATCAACCATACATTGATCAATGGATATGATGGTGATCCAATAATATTTTTTTTTATTTAGAAAAAGAGTCAGCAAGATGGATTTAGCCTGTGTGCTACAGATTGTCCCATGGACCTGACAAAGTCATATTCTGTGAAGTAGGTCAAAAGTAGTGTTAGGCTCTATAAATGCAAAATATAATGTAGTGTTTAATTAAATAAATTTAATTAAATAAATTAAATAAATTCTGATTTTTGGCTAGATTTATCACCTGGAGACAAGGTCATTCATTGTATACAAGATTGTATGGCCCTTTCACCATTCCCATTGTTCAAATCTTTATTTCTCAAGGTGACCTATGACTGTCACAGTGCCCCAAATTAGACATTTTCTTATTGGATGCCCCTCCTGCTTTTCTAATTATGTTTTATTCTTTAAGTTTTATTCTCCTTTTTTAGTATGCCATGACTCTCTTCTGGATGTATTTTTACTTTTCATACAGTGTCTATTCACCTCCATTGTGATGTTGCCTCTTGGAAAACCTTTGACACCCTTACTACCTGGATATGTTATCATTACTCTTCAAGATTCAACTCATCCTTTTCCAAGCATCTCCTGCAATATACCTTAGAAAGTTGTCTCATTATGTTATTTTTGGTATTCCATAATTACCTGTGCAATTTTTTAACTGTTACTTTGATTTATTATTTTTTTTTATTATCTGGGATATATGCTGATTTCTTAAAATAAATATTAGCTCATTTTTTACTACTTTGTTTCTCATATATTTGGGCAAATATTTGACACTTAATAAATGCTTTATGACATTAACTGATTCTCCCACTGACTTAAGTGACTTGTGTTACTTACTGAGACAATAAATTTTTAGGATGGTTTGGGTGGGTGAATAAGTGTGAAATGTCCACCTTGAAGAATGTTGAATAACGAAGAGGATATCTTTGTAGAGCTATCTATTTCAGAACTCTATAGGTATTTGGAAAAACATCTTTTCTAACAGATCTTCCAGTTTTCAGTACCTATCATGGCACTATCCATGATAATATGGAAGAAGATTGTTGATTACTGTGATAACTGTCTTCCATTCATCATTTAATTTAATCCTTGCTCTGACACTATAAAGTGTAAAAATTATTTCCTCTGTTTAATCAATGATGAAACTCAGAATTTATAGTCAAAAATGAAACTAAGCCAGTCATTAGTAACAGAAGCAACATTTGAAATTAATTTATCTTCCCCAGAACTCTGCTCTAAAATGTCTGATAGAGCCACTCAGCATATACTCATTGAAAAAAAAAAAATGGAAGATTTACATTATTGTAAGGAATCAAGCTATTTGCAATATAATTCATACAAAAGTTAATGCGATACAAGTACAGTTATAAATAGGTAAGATTATGGCTACAGCAGGAAAAAAAAGTCAGAGGCTAGGAAGCTCATTCATTTGAAAACATACTTTGGCCAATAAGTATTTGAAAAATATATTCCAATGTTTGTCAAGAATCAACAATTTCCAATTCAGTGAACATTCATTCCATAAAACAGTCCTAAAAGTAAAAGGATATTTTGCACAGAGTACTTATAGATGGGTCTAAATTAGGGTCCCCTGTGCTACATGCATAGTAAAATTAATGTTCCTAATTGGGAAGCAAATTGTTTACAAACAGCACTGGATGAATGTGACTGAAAAACTGATATTCTCTGAAGCCAACGAAAAGGGAACTGAACATGGATAAATAGGATTTTCACAAGCGTGAAGTGAAAGTGTTTAAGTATTTCAAGTGTTACTGAGGATCCATAATCATGTTATCAGGTTACCCTGACTGGACATTTCCCTAGTGAAATAGAAGTGACTCTTGCCTAGGAGGTTGCCAAAATATTATAATATTTATCAGGCATAAGGAGACTGAAAAATCTATCATGATACCTAAAAGAAGAGCAAATGTATGGGAATAAATATAATATTGAGAGAAATGTGCTTCATTTTTGGCATGCTGATTTATCATTGCTACTAAAATAATAAGTAAAAAGACACTTGAAAATGATTTTTACTCTACAGTATGTAAACAAAGCATGTAACAATTAAAAATGGAAAAAAAAAATGTTTTCAAGAATGGCAATGTCCAGTATGTGGAAAAGTTTTAAATTGTTACAATAACTAACCTAGTCATTTCACATGAATGGATATTATTAAATATTATGAATAAATATAGAATGTGAAGTAATAATAAATGACAATTGTTGCTAACATTTATTAAAATGTCAAATATTTCAATAATTTAACATTTTGTGAATGTGAAGAAACACACTTATTTCTAAAAGGAAGAAAGCATAAAAATTGAAAATAAAGAAAAAAATAAATGTACAGCATCAAATGTCTCTGATTAAAACCATAGACGGATCAAGAAATATGTTGGGGACAAGGTTGTAACTATTACTAATGTACTATGACTTCATGAAAAAGATTCTACTGCCATGGGTTTGTTTTTAAATATCTTAGTTTTCAGAAATTTTTTTGTTTGGGAAAAAGAGACCAATCACTCGGTCACGAATCTGCTTGGTCTTGACACCATATACCAGGGGATTGACTGTGGGCGGCACCAGAAGGTACAAACTTGCAAAAATGATATGGACACTTGGAGGCACCTTCTTGCCAATGCGGTGAGTTAGAAAGCTAAAGAGTGCGGGTGTGTAGGAGACAAGGATAGTGCACACGTGGGCAGCACAGGTGCCCAGCGCTTTTGACCGGGCATGCTGAGAGGAGAGCCGGAAGACCGCCTGAAGGATTTTGAGATAGGATGTGGCTATGAGCCCCAGGTCCAATACCATCACTGAAAGGGCCACAGAGATTCCATATGTTCTGTTAACACGGGTGTTTGCACTAGCCAATTTCACCACAGCCATATGCTCACAATAGGCATGATTGATAACATATTTGTCATAATATGGCAGTCTTCTAATGAGAAAGGGACCTGGCAAAACCAGGAAGATAGCTCGGACCACACTAGCTAGACCCATTTTAATGACCATTGTTGTTGTCAGGAGGGTTGTATAATTTAGTGGGATGCAAATAGCTACATAGCGATCAAAGGCCATGGCCACTAAGAGGGCTGACTCAATTATGCAAAATGTGTGGATGAAATACAACTGTGCTAGGCAGATATCAAAGTCAATCCAATGTGCATCCAACCAAAAGATGCCAAGCATCTTGGGTGCTGTGGAAGAGGCAAGGGCCAAGTCATTCATTGCCAGCATGCAAAGGAAGAAATACATAGGCTGGTGGAGGCTTGGCTCTAGTTTGATGGTAATGATAATTATACTGTTCCCCAGCAGGGTCAAGGAAAACAGGAGGCAGACAGGAATGCCGATCCAGCAGTGAAAATCTTGCAACCCAGGAATACCAACCAAGAAGAAAGATGAAATGTAGTGATGAGTAGCATTGTCTGCCATGTTAAAACTGGACAGTTCCCATGCTCAGATAAAAATAGGCAAGTGAATCTCCCTATGAGCCAAAAGCAGGATGACAGATTAATTCTTCCATGGTCCTGTATATGGAAATTTTAGACACTTTATAATGGTCTTTCTGAGGAGCTGACTTTTCTCAAAAACTTCTGTTATCCTGCTGCTGCTGCTAAGTTGCTTCAGTTGTGTCTGACTCTGTGCAAGCCCATGGACGGCAGCCCGCCAGGCTCTGCCATCCCTGGGATTCTCCAGGCAAAAACACTGGAGTGGTTTGCCATTTCCTTCTCCAATGCATGAAAGTGGAAAGTGAAAATTGAAAGTGAAGTCGCTCAGTAAGTGTTCGACTCTTCGTGACCCCATGGACTGCAGCCTACCAGGCTTCTCTGTTCATGGGATTTTCCAGGCAAGAGTACTGGAGTGAGTTGCCACTGTTTTCTCCTATGGATAGGTAAATCACTTTACCATATTAAATTCCAATATTTGATCTGCAATTAAGAAGACTGAATTGTTATTTAAAATTTTCCTCCTGACTTAGTCTTATTGTATTCCATTCTTTCATTTTTATTATCTAATAAGTAAGCAGGTCATGATAAAATTTCTGCTTCTGTGTGCCTAGGTTGTGTGACATAGACAATCCAAAGAACTGTTTTCTGGGTTGTGTAAAAGAACACAAAGCACTATATTTAGGGAATTTTTGATCAAGTGTGAAAATGCATATAGAAATATACAGAGATACATTCAGGTACACAAAAATTAACAGGTTATACAAAGGGCAGTTGATCTTCCCATATGGCTTAGTGGTAAAGAATTTGCCTGCCTGTGTAGGAGACATAGGAGACGTGTTCGATCCCTGGGTTGCCAAGATCCCCTGGAGAAGGAAATGGCAATGCACTCCAGTATTCTTGCTGGGAAAATCCCAAAGACAGTGGAGCCCGGAGAGCTATAGTCCACAGGGTCACAAAGAGTCAGACATGACTGAGCACACACAGAGAAGGCAATTGTAGTTTTAACAATATACTAGCTCACAGACAAACTAAGAATCAGGAAAGAAGAAAAAGAAATACAAGCAATTTAAGTGGAACCAAAATTCTTCTGAACACTAAAACTCCTACCCTCACTCTTGGTTAATGCATTTTTATTTCAGAAAAAATACAACAGAAGCATATCCTGAAAGTGAGGAATGCCTGCTGAAAACAGTAGAACAATGAAAATAGGCCATTAGAATTTTAAATGCAAATTACCCGGTGGCTCAGATGGTAAAGCGTCTGCCTACAACGCGGGAGACCTGGGTTCAATCCCTGGGTTGGGAAGATCTCCTGGAGAAAGAAATGGCAACCCACTCCAGTATTCTTGCCTGGAAAATCCCATGGACGGAGGAACCTGGTAGGCTACAGTTCATGGGGTTACAAAGAGTCGGACACGACTGAGCGACATTTACTTTATTTTACTTTTACTATTCTCTAAATACGAGTTTTTGCAATGGTTATACTTACACAACTTGGTCTTTCTATGTAACTAAAAAACAAGTACTTATGTAACTACATGTGTTAATCCACACAATTTTTTTCAGCCTATACTATGTTTTCAGTCATAATGATGAACTGGCTTTTCTGAACCATAAAGACTAGTTAATTTTGTTCAACATCCCATAAAAGTTATGATATGTAATTAGATTTACATGTAAAGCTGTTTAACATTTTAAGAGATGAAAATAACAGTTGAAAATGATACTTCCCACATCCTCCAATTTTTTTTTCTTTTTTGAAAATTTTACTTCTTTATCCTTTCAGATAATTAAAACACTACTGTAAATGAATACAGAATAATATAAGGTTGGCTGGTGTTCTGCCCATCCCTGGCTCATACTCTTGCCTCTGGCTTTGCTATCCATCCTATCTTAATGGCAGTGAAAAAGGAAGCAGCTACAATTCAGTTTTCAAGGTCTCCTTGTCACAAGTATCTTCCTATGATTCTTGCTCTGACCTTGTCTTTTTGTTTTGATAAATGCCTTCTAACCTTCCTAGGACAGAGTTTCCTTCTAGTATCATAATTCTGGGATGTGCTTCTCAGTCTTCATAAGACACACTTTAAAAAAGTTTCAAATTGCTAATATATCTAGAATCTTGCTCCGGCATGACACTGGTATGAAAGCTCATTAAATATTAATAAATATTCCTATTGAAATTACTCGTCTGTTTGAATTTTCAAATACTACATGTGTAGATAAAAATGTTCTGAATATAATATGTGCATTCTCTTATTAAAATATATATATCTGGACCTATACCCAGTATTTGTGGTGTTCTCATGTA
>SJYQ01001892.1:86285-98583 GCA_006410935.1 Redunca redunca | reverse complement strand
CAGTATTTGTGGTGTTCTCATGTAAGAATATAAGCATTCAAATTTAAATTAGTCATTAAAAGTATTTAGAAGACTTTAGATATTAAACCTTAACTAAAGTATAGTAACCCAGACTTAGTGGATTACTACAACAGAAATGAGTCTTATAAACTCAGAGGTAAGGACTTGAGGTGAGAAACTAGGAGTACTGAGTATATAAATAATGAGATTTAAATTTAATAAGAAGAGTAATTGATATCTTTCTAGGTTTTTTTCATGTTTCAGAATTTTTTCTGCTTTTGAAAGACCCAAAAACTCAAACGACTCTTTGGCAGAGGAATAGGTGTACCACAAGCTAGACAATACACGTAGAAATACAAACACGATTTCTCTCCAAGAAAATTTCTTAGGATTAAAAACATAAACTTAATTGCTTGTGATATTAGCAAATACATCTTTAGTTGTCAATGAATTTACATATAAGATAATACAAAGAGAAGGATGTTAAGTAGCTTTGACTTAAAGGGACCAGGCTACCTTCAGGGAATTGCAGAGAATGACTCCAAGAGCATGATCTTCGGGAGAGTCTGTTCAATTTTATTTTAGACCTATTTTGAATGAAATTGATTAGGTTGTTCATTACTTTATATTCAGCAGACAGATTTACAACTTCCTGTTGCTCTGTCATTGTATCTGTTTCTGAAATGTATAGATACAGTATTCCTTCTGCCTCCAGACTTTGGCATTGCATTCGGGTCAGTAGGCAGAGAATCCCCTACTTGGAATTTTGCCTCTTCAGAAAACATGGTGCTAGAAGAATAAATGCTGCTTTGCAGACTACCTATTACAGATTAAATCTAGCTGTTTATACAATGTCTTATATAATTGCTCTTCAAGATATCCCAAGCAATATTCACATTTTCCCAGAAAGCTCCACTATCCATCTAAATGTATCTCATATGCTGGCAAGAGCATGCACACAGTCATTTAGATAAAAATATCTGAGTTACCTTTGCTCCTTGACCTTGCAACTTTAATACTAAAATCAAGCAACTGTTAAATCTTGCTGACTTGAATTATTTACTATCCATCAAATATAGCATATCTCATCCATCTCTATCTCCTTCAGCTATGATATTCAATGCTGCCCACATATTTTATGGCAGTTTATATTTTTGCTTATAAAGTCCATCTTGCATTATCAGCTATCCTTCAAAAGTCAAATATGGTTTAGCTTGCTTAAAATCTTACCATTAAATGCATCCTCTTACTCAAAAAAATTTTTTAAAAAATTCTATGTTAAAAAGTGTAATCCAGCATTCCATCTTGCCATGCCTTCCTTCAGTGTATTCAGGACTTCTAACAGCTCTGGGATCATACTACCTGCTTTTACTTTTCTATACTTTTAGACCATTTTTAGCTTTGGACTTGATTCTACTTTCCCTTATCTACTTTTATCTTTTTTATATTTTTAATCCCTGATGAACATTATCTCAATCTCTGCTCTCCATTTTGAACAATTAATGACCCCTCCTTTGCAATAAGCTTATATCTTTTATACACATTGATGCAGACAGATATTACATCCTTTGGAAACTATTCATTACTTGCTTTAAATACTCTACTATCATATAAAACATGAAATGAAAGAAACATATCTTAAAGACTTTATGTCTCCAGTATTCTGCTGCTGCTAAGTCACTTCAGTCGTGTCCGACTCTGTGCGACCCCATAGATGGCAGCCCTCCAGGCTCCCCTGTCCCTGGGATTCTCCAGGCAAGAACACTGGAGTGGGTTGCCATTTCCTTCTCCAATGCATGAAAGTGAAAAGTGAAAGTGAAGTCGCTCAGTCGTGTCTGACTCTTTGCGACCCCATGGACTGCAGCCCACCAGGCTCCTCCATCCATGGGATTTTCCTGGCAAGAGTGCTGGAGTGGGGTGCCATCACCTTCTCCAGTGTTCTACTCACTTTCTATTGTGGAAGCAACTAAACTGTCAATGATTTTATGTTAACTGAGACATCTTTTATGCCTGATAATATCACATTGTACTGTACTTAGTCACTCAGTTGTGTCTGACTCTTTGTGACCCATGGACTGTAGCCCACCAGGCTCCTCTGTCCATGGCTATTCTCTAGGCAATAAAACTGTAGTGGGTTGCCATGCCCTCCTCCAAATGATCTTCCTGACCCAGGGATCGAACCTAGATCTTCCAAATTACAGGCGGATTCTTTGTCATCTGAGCCACCAGCACCTAATGCTCTGTGTCAGTAAGTGAGGGGAGTGTTGGTTCTAGGCTTCCTAAATATCTCTTTATCATCAAATTCAGGCATTCTCCAGTCTAATCAAACATATTAGATTCTCTTAATTTTTATCAACATGGTGCCTCTTTCTATAAAGCAGCAGTTTGGAGTCATAAGTTTACCTCCAAATGACCCCAGTGTGCTACATCCTAACTGGGTATGGAAGAAATTCTTTAGAGACATTGAAAATAGCACTCCATGACTACATTTTTGAGTGACAGGCATAAATTCAAACCTATTTTTCTTCTTCATAAACAAATGTGCTAATGTATACATTACCTTGAGTTTTGTTTTCTTTCTAGATGCCATTGTTATTCCAAAGTTTGCTACCATTAAAGAAATGTCAAGTATATTAAAATAGTAAAGAGCAACAGTTTATGTATGCCAAATCTATATTTTTAGCCCCTTAAGTTTCTAGGGCTTGAGAGAAAACAATTATACTTTGAAAAATAATTAATACAATTTTTTTCCAATAAAAAAGCTAGAGAAATGAAAGATTATTTATCTCATGTCTATAGCTTCAGTTTCATCTCACAAAATTCCAGCCCATTCTCTCATCTTATAGAGAAAAAAGAAAGAAGGGAAAGAGGTGGTAAGAAAAATAAAATGGAAACTTTCTTAAATATGCCCTTCTCTTAAATTGAGATAAAATGGAGAGTGGTCAAGAGCCTCATCCCTTGCACTATTTTTCATCTCACTTCACATTCAAACAACCCACGAAAAACACTCTTCATCATCTTCTTTGATGTTTAAAAATAACAAGAACTCAAATCCATTCACTGAAGTACTGTTGCTGCTGCTGCTGCTGCCTAGTCACTTCAGTGTACTGTTAGGCCTGAATAACCAAACCTGCTTTATTGTTACATTAATAGATGACTTTGGACCATATATGGATGAATCCCACTATTCATTCATTATTCCCACTTTCTTTCCTCCAACAATGAGTTACACTACAGTTTATATCATCACACATGTATCTATTATCATCTATAATTATGCTCCTCTGAAAACATTAATTCCAAAATATTGCATCATAGGAACCACCACCTAATCTTCTTCCAAATTTTAACACTGAGCTCAAATTCCTTTTCTCTAGACAAAAAGACTTTGTGAAACATAACTGCAAAATATTGCTCATCAGAATACTCAAATGTCTTATTTCCTTTCTGTTTTTTCTTGTCTATTTTGCAAAACACCAACTTTGCATCTAAATCCTTTGATTCGGCATCTGCTCTATTGAATACTACTGAGGAAAAGCATATAGCTATAGGGAATTGTATCCTTTAAATTATATCTCAGTTTTCCTACCTCTAAAACGTAATAGAAATATACTTTACTTTTGTTTTATTGTTTTGATCATTATGTATATATAATATATATGAGTATATAGTTAGCATCTAACAAGTGGTGGCTATTTTTGTGAGAGATAATATTTGAACAATAGCATTCACTAGGTAGAAATTCTGGCTGTTCTACTTAAGAGATGTTTTGTCTCCATCTCAAAAAATTACTTAATCTCTCCTCTTGGTTTCCTTATAAGGATGATGGAAATAAAGAATACTCAAATGGTTTCTATAACAAATGAGAAGATTCATAGAAATAAAAGCATACTAAAATAAATGAGTTTGCCTTAAAAAGTGGCTGAAACATAGTGAATACCCCCAAAATATTAACAATTAACAAATCCAATAAGCCTAAAGTTACCACCTTGTCTTTCAGTTCTGTTCAGTCACAGTTGTGTCCAACTCTTTGTGACCCCATGGACTGAAACAAAACAGGCCTCCCTGTCCATCACCAACTCCCAAAGTTTACTCAAACTCATGTCCATTGAGTCGGTGATGCCATCCAACTATCTCATCCTCTGTCATCCCCTTCTCTTCCCACCTTCAATCTTTCCCAGCATCATGGTGTTTTCCAATGAGTCAGTTCTTCACATCAGGTGGCCAAAGTATTGGAGTTTCAGCTACACTATCAGTCCTTCCATTGAATATACTGGACTGATTTCCTTTAGGAAGGACTGGTTAGATCTCCTTGCAGTCCAAGAGACTCTCAAGAGCCTTCTTAACACTGCAGTTCAAAAGCATCAATTCTTCAGCACTTAGCTTTCTTTATGGTCCAACTTTCATATCCTGACATGACTACTGGAAAAACCATAGCTTTGACTAGACGGACCTTTGTTGACAGAGTAATGTCTCTGCTTTCTAATATGCTATCTAGGTTGGCCACAATTTTTCTTTCAAGGAACAAGCATCTTTTAATTTCATGGCTGCAATCACCATCTGCAGTGATTTTGGAGCCCCACAGAATAAAGTCTGTCACTGTTTCCACTGTTTCCCCATCTATTTCCCATGAAGGGATGGGACTGATGCCATGAACTTATTATTCTGAATGTTGAGCTTTAAGCCAACTTTTTCACTCTCTTCTTTCACTTTCATCAAGAGGCTCTGTAGTTCTTCACTTTCTGCCGTAAGGGTGGTGTCATCTGCATATCTGAGGTTATTGATATTTCTCCCAGCAATCTTGATTCCAGCTTGTGCTTCATCCAGTCCAGCATTTCTCATGATGTACCCTGCATATGAATTAAAATAAGCAAGGTGACAATATACCACCTTGACATACTCCTTTCCTGCTTTGGAACCAGTCTTTTGTTCCATGTCCATTTCCAACTGTTGCTTCTTGATCTGCATACAGATTTCTCAGGAGGCAGGTCAGGTGGTCTGGTATTCCCATCTCTTTAAGAATTTTCCACAGTTTATTGTGATCTCCACAGTCAAAGGCTTTGGTATATTCAATAAAGCAGAAGTAGATGTTTTTTGGAATTCTCTTGCTTTTTTGATGATCCAATGGATGTTGGCAATTTGATCTCTTATTCCTCTGTCTTTCCTAAATCCAGCTTGAACATCTGGGAGTTCATGGTTCACGTACTGCTGAAGCCTGGCTTGGAGAATTTTGAGAATTACTTTGCTAGCGTGTGAGATGAGTGCAACTGTGCGGTCGTTTGAGCATTCTTTGTCATTGCCTTTCTTTAGGATTGGAATGAAAACTGACCTTTTCCAGTCCTGTGACCACTGCTGAGTTTTCCGAATTTTCTGGCATATTGAGTGCAGCACTTTCACAGCATCCTTTTTAAGGAAATAGCTCAACTGGAGTTCTATCACCTCCACTAGCTTTGTTTGTAATGAACCTTGTCTTTATACAATATTAAATATTGTGGCTTTGAAATTGTTACGAATTATGTTACTTGAAAATTCCCATTCTATGGAAAACATTTTTAAATATATACTTATCTTACCATTCCATCTAAAGACAGAAAAGAAATAACCCCTTTCCATCTCCATGTTTTCTCTAAACCAGTGATCTACATTTATACTGTTCACTATATCAATAACTTTGATTCTCCTAAAAGTATACTTCCCTTTACCCACAGTACACTTTCTCTTAGTGAATTGCACTGACTTAAACTTACTAATACTTTTTTGCTTTACATTTATCTCAGCCCATAGCTCACATATTTCTTAAAGTAAAATTGAATATTATTTATTTTTGACATTAATTTATCTCTACTATGGATAAGCAAAACTGTTCTGCAAAACATGTTTGCCTAAAGACTATTGAGAATTTAAGTATTATTAAATCAAATATCCCTGTTCATTCTCATGTTCATCTCCAGCATGAGACTATGAATCCTATTAAAAAGAATGTACTGAAACCCAATAAGCTCCCAATAAATTCCGAGTGAAAACTGGACGTTTTAGTGTAACTTAAGTCTAAATATTTCATAGGTTTTCGTCCTGTAACTCGAGCATTAGACCCTCCAGAGATGGCCAGTGTCTGCAGAATCATTTTCTACTTTTCATTTTTTTAAACCTATTTCCTAGGGTATAATCTTTCAACAATATGACTACCATGAGCTGCATATACAGAAACAACTCTGTTAAAGGAACCTCAATTCTTGCATGAAAAAGATATTGCATCAGTAGGGCTTCCCAGGTGGCTCAGTGATAAGAATCCACCTGCAATGCAGGCGATGGGTGTTCAATCCCTGAGTCAGGAAGATCCCTTGGAGAAGGAAATGGCAACGCATCCAAGCATTCTTGACCGGAAAATCCCAGGGACAGAGGAGCCTGGAGGGCTACAGTCCATGGGGTCACAAAAAATTCAGACAAGACTTAGCGGCTAAAAATAACTGCAACAATTGCATCATAACTATTTTAACTTTAAGAACATTTCATTTTTATTTTCTAGTATCAAATCACATTACTAAAAGACTGCTTATGTCAGTTATAAACATGAATATGTTCAGTTTGCTATCTAGACAATTTCTTTATGGCTTGACTCTCACATACTTTATTTGAAATGATACCTCATATAACAAGACAACTTGCAGCTCTCTTCAAGTCCTCAATTGATCGTTTTCTATTGTAGTGTCCAATTGTTTGGGAATGGTTGGGAATGATTAAAATATATAACAGTGGTGGATTTCGACAATGAGTCCTCTGTGGAAAGTTGGTAGCTAAGGTTTCCTAGTGATGAAATATTGTGACGCTCATGAATCTCTTGTGGATTTGGAAGGTCCAGAAGTCCCCTGATTACACACATAGGAGACATAGAGATGAAGGGAAAATAACCTGGGCCAGAGCTATGCACAGATATATTAACACAAAGGAGGACATGTAACACCGTGATTCCCCAGAGCTTGTGTGTGGATAGAGCTATCTGCTTCTATTTGGAAAAGACAGTCTCTGGAGACAGACCTATAGTGCCTGGTGTTACTCTCCTGCTGAGCAAATGTTTAGCCCATAGAAAAGGCTGTAAGAAGACTAACAATTGCAAGTTAAATTTGTGCAAACATAAAATCTGGAAATTAATATAGGACAGAGGAAATACCAACATTTGAAAACTCAGACTAGCAAGATTTGAAAACTCAGACTCTTTGAGGATCTCCATTTTATGATACCTTTGCACTTGTGCTATTTGGCCTGCTAGGTCTTCTCACCATATACACATATGTTCTTAGGTGCAGGCTCAGGTGTATTCTTCCATCTATTTTCCTACAAGCAATTCAGGAGTTATGTTTCTTGTACTTTTATATTTAAAGTTTCTGATATTTTCCTGTCTTCTGTGGTAATTAATTGGTACTCTAATGGTTCATATATTTCAGATAATCCATTTCTCTTAATACTAATGTACCGGAAGATGGAAATGTTAGTTGTTCAGTCGTGTATGACTGTTTGTGACACCACAGGCTGTAGCCCATGAGCCTCCTTTATTCATGGAATTCTCCAGGCAAGAATATTGGAGTGGGTAGCCATTCCCTTCTCCAGGAGATCTTCCCAACCCAGAGATTAAACATGGATCTCCCACATTGCAGGGAGATTCTTTATTGTCTGAGCCACCTGAGGATCCTCACCCTTACATCATTTGTGACTTTTTTTCTCATTTAAAATAGTTGATTTGACTTGGTGATTATTTTCATTATTGATTTTGAGTTTTTCCTATTGATTTGCAGGTGCTACTCAGATATTCTAACCTAAAAGTTGTTAATCTTAAACTCTGTCAATAATTTCTAATTGAACTTTTATCTACTAACTTGGTCTATGATGCCATTAGTTGACAAAAAAATCTTCTATTTTGATGTAAAGTCAATCAAATTTTGCCTGTTTTTTTAAAAACTCTGAATTTTTTATTCTGATTTAACATTTCCCCACCTATCCCTTGAGACTTAAAACCCTCAATTCTATGGGTTGCCGTTTCCTTCTCTGATGCAAGAAAGTGAAAAGTGAAAGTGAAGTCACTCAGTCGTGTCCGACTCTTAGCGACCCCATGGACTGCAGCCTACCAGGCTTCTCTGCCCATGGGATTCTCCAGGCAAGAGTACTGGAATGGGGTGCCATTGCTTTCTCTATTTCTAGAATCACTTCCAGCTTAATATAGATTACAGGCACCTGTTCCTTTCTCCCTTTTATTCTGAGTGATGTCTCACTCCTGGCTTTTTCTAGCCTGGCCCATTTTTAACTCTAGTTGAATTGTCTTCCTAAGAATACCATAGCTCCCACTTTCTTTCTCTTTCTGTTCTTTCTCTCTTCTATTGTGAGCTAGGACCTTCAACTTCAAAGGACCTTGAAAGTTCCTGATATCATTCTATTTCATATTCTCAAGGGAATTTAGTTTTACATTCCTATTCATCTGTCTGGATGTAGTTCTTCCTCCTAGGAATAATGTGAACATTGCATGAAATGAAAATTATGGATCTCTGGGCCTTATTAATAACTCGATCCTAAAATGAATGTAATAGCTTAATTTTTTTTTCCCGTGGTACTAACATTATTTTGAAAAAGTGATGTGAAGGTGTTACAGACTGACAGGCCCTTTCATGTTTTGTGACTATTATCTCTTTAATAGAAAGAAACTGATTTTGATTATAATAAAACCTGAATCTGATTTCATATAAATCACCATGCAGTTCTACCCATTATAAATTGTGAGCCATAGAGAGCTAGTATTCTTTTTGACAGAAATTTAGAAGTAACCAGCTTGATGCATTTACCTCACATAGATATATTTTAGCAAATGAAAATAGGAATTAAAGTTTGCATCAAAAGACATGCTCATTAGTCAGATCTGAGTACTCTGTGGTGTTTTCCATGACAGAAAAATCTTGTCTTGATTTTCAAAGCTACTCTTTGTGACCAGTGTTCATAACAAATAAAATTTTGCAAATCTTAGAACTCAAAGAGAAAATCATGGCCATTTCTCCACAAATTNTAAGGAAAATAATGCTAAATGTCATTTCAAATAATACAACAAATAATACATCTTAATAATTTTATTATTATAAAATTAATAAATATTAGTTAAAAATACCTAAAGGTACAGAATTTATAGAAGGATATATTTTTAGCAGTTCCTCAGTCTCACCTAAATAAAAGATTTCACTGTTAACATGTGCGATTTAATATCTGAATATCATTGGTGTGTGTACCTCCAAAACCATTTTGCTAGCTTTCAGCCATATCAAGAGTATTTGACAACTAATTTCAAAAATATACAAGCAACTCCTGCAGCTCAATTCCAGAAAAATAAACAACCCAGTCAAAAAGTGGGCCAAAGAACTAAACAGACATTTCTCCAAAGAAGACATACAGATGGCTAACAAACACATGAAAAGATGCTCAACATCACTCATTATCAGAGAAATGCAGATCAAAACCACAATGAGGTACCATTTCATGCCAGTCAGAATGGTTGCTATCCAAAAGTCTGCAAGCAATAAATGCTGGAGAGGGTGTGGAGAAAAAGGTACCCTCTTATACTGTTGGTGGGAATGCAAACTAGTACAGCCACTATGGAGAACAGTGTGGAGATTCCTTAAAAAACTGGAAATAGAGCTCTCTTATGACCCAGCAATCCCACTGCTTGGCATACACACCAAGAAAACCAGAACTGAAAGAGAAACGTGTACCCCAGTGTTCATCACAGCACTGTTTATAATAGCGAGGACATGGAAGCAACCTAGATGTCCATCAGCAGACAAATGGATAAGAAAGCTTTGGTACATATACACAATGGAGTGTTATTCAGCCATTAAAAAGAATACATTTGAATCAGCTCTAATGAGGTGAATGAAACTGGAGCCTATTATAGAGAGTGAAGTAAGCCAGAAAGAAAAACACCAATACAGTATAGTAACGCATATATATGGAATTTAGAAAGATGGTAACTATAACCCTGTATGTGAGACAGCAAAAGAGACACAGATGTATAGAACAGTCTTTTGGATGCTATGGGAGAGGGAGAGGGTGGGATGATTTGGGAGAATGGCATTGAAACATGTATAATATCATATTAGGAATGAATTGCAAGTCCAGGTTCAATGCAGGATACAAGATGCTTGGGGCTGGTGCACTGGATGACCCAGAGGGATGGTACGGGGAGGTAGGTGGGAGAGGGGTTCAGGATGGGGAACATGTGTACAGGATTCATGTTGATGTATGGCAAAACCGGTACAATATTGCAAAGTAATTAGCCTCCAATTAAAATAAATAAATTTAAATTTTTTAAAAAAAATATATGCAAGTCTTTGGTCTTATAACCTTAGCAACTCTGGATCCTGAGAGTCAATTTTTATGTTTCATTTGTTTACCAAATATGAAATTTTAGTGAGTCCCTTGGACTGCAAGGAGATCCAACCAATCCATTCTAAAGGAGATCAGTCCTGGGTGTTCATTGGAAGGACCGATACTAAAGCTGAAACTCCAATACTTTGGCCACCTCATGCCAAGAGTTGACTCATTGGAAAAGACCCTGATGCTGGGAGGGATTGGGGACAGGAGAAGAGGACGACAGAGGATGAGATGGCTGGATGGCATCACCGAGTCGATGGACATGAGTTTGAGTGAACTCTGGGAGTTGGTGATGGACAGGGAGGCCTGGACTTTTGGATTCATGGGGTCACAAACAGTCGGACACGACTGAGCGACTGAACTGAACTGATGAAATTTTATTTGCTCTATTATTTCAAATTTGGAGGTTTAAAAATTTTAAATGTGATTGAACATCTTTCAATATTTGTTGGCCATTTTAATTTCTTTTCTAAGTAGTGACAAATTAAGCTCTATGTGTTCTTTCTGTTTGCTTATTTTATCCTTTGTGATATTGATTTATGAGAATGCTTTGAATTATGCTTATTTGGTTTGAATTATGCTTGTTTTAAGAGTTTGAGGTTTCCTATTATTTTTATGTATCTATGTGCGTGTATGTGACTTCCCTGGTGGCTCAGTGATAGAGGACCCCCACCCTTGCAATGCAGGAAATGTGGGTCTATTCCTGGGCCTGAAAGATCCTTTAGGAAAAGAAATATCAATGCACTTCATTATTCTTGCCTGGAATATCTCTTGAACAGAGGAGCCTGGCAGGCTACCCTCCATGGGATTTCAAAAGAGTGGAACATGACTTAGCCATTAAATACACCACAAACACACACACACACATGCTTGTGTGTAGTTAGTGTAACTGATCCTCATTTTATGAACGCTAATTTCCTGTCCTTACTGGGGAGGCAACTCAATCCAGTATTTTTGCCTGGGAAATCCCATGGACAGAGGAGCCTGGCAGGCTTACAGTAAATGGGGTTGCAAGGAGTAGGACAGGACTTAGTTACAATGATGAACAACAACTAGCTTATGATGAACCAGTTTGCAGGTCAGGAAGAGAAATGCAGACATAGAGAATGAACTTTTGGATACAGAATGGGAAGGAGAGGGTTGGGCAAATTGAGAGAATAGTATTGACATATATACACTACCATGTATAAAACAAGTGGCAGGAAGCTGCATATAGCATAGGGAGCTCAGCTCCATGCTCTATGATGACCTAGAGGAATGTGATGGGTCAGTGGGTGGGAGGCTTAACAAAGAGAAGATATATGTATACATATGGCTGATTCACGTTGTTGTCCAGAAGAAACTAACACAACATTGTAAAGCAATTATATTCCAATTTAAAAAAGAGAAATGTGAAAAAAAAAACCATTAAGGCTTTAAATAACAGGGTAAGATTGCACAACGTGAACATACTAAGCACCATTGAACTGTGCATTTTAAAAAAATAAAATATTTTAAATGAAAAGCTAAAATAAAAAAGAAGGTAGGAAAAATCCTTACAGAGAAAATGTTTCTCTTTAAGTTTACAGTTTTATTTTTGGATATAATATTGATCTACCTATAAATTATTTGGGAATATTGTGATATTTGCCTTTAGGTTAAGCAAATTTGGTGTAGACTTAGCTTTAAATTTTCCAAATGGCCATTAAACAATCCACATATTCTTTTACTTAATGTTCTTTTATATTCAGAAGTTCATATATCCCATTGTATCAAATATTGTTGCTTTGTAACATACTTTATTAGCTTTAAAAACTACTCTAATTTTTTTTTCTATTTCTTGTTTAACTTGCCTCAGAGGCTATATAAAAGAATGTAAGTTAAAAGCGTTGTAACTTACTTAGTCACAGTAAAA
>SJYQ01001892.1:21904-86204 GCA_006410935.1 Redunca redunca | reverse complement strand
TTTACAAAGTAAAGAGAAAGAAATTATCAAATGTATATTTTAAGACAGCTTCATTTACAATGTAGTTTAATTACATTATGGAAATAACTTCCACATTTTCAACCTTTGGTTTTCCTTATTTTCAAATTGTTTTGAACTCATTTTTAAAATTAATTTTCTTCTTTATAGTTTATAGTTTTAAAAATTAATGTATTGCTTTAATTAGAGGCTAATTACTATTGTGGTGGGTTTTGCCACACATTGACATGAATCAGGCCACGGGTATTCATGTGTCCCTGATCACAAACCCCTCCTCCTACCTCCCTCCCCAGCCATCCCTCTTCTTATAGGTCCTATTTCCACAAGTTTTATTTTCATTTTAATTTTTTAAGTTATGAAAGTATGATAACACATTTACAGGAGATGTAGAAAATAAAGAACAAGGTTGTATACAGTTCCACTACATATTAAAATTATTTTTTAAGTAAATAAAATTTTTAGTTGGAGTTTCAATATCAAACTCTTAAAAATTAATAGAATGAATATACAGGGAAGTAGAAGGATATGCTGCTGCTGCTGCTGCTAAGTCACTTCAGTCATGGCTGACTCTGTGTGACCTCAGAGACGGCATCCTACCAGGCTCTTTGGTCCCTGGGATTCTCAAGGCAAGAACACTGGAGTGGGTTGCCATTTCCTTCTCCCATAGAAGGATATAGTAGATCTGATATTAATTTCTAACATAATTCCATAGAGATAAAAGAACAGACTCTATGATTTCAATACCTTTAGGCCATGAAATTTTTGCACCTTTTTTCATGTCCTTGGATATGTTTCAGTGTCTCCTAGTTTACAGTCTATGGGAACTTGAATAGAATTTGTATCCTACTGCTATGTGAAAATTGTATAAATCTTAATTATTTGAATTGATTCACAGTGTTTTCAGGTCTACTATATCCTTCTATTTTTTCTGTTTTAAACTTTTATTTATGTATTTATTTGTGGAGGTAATAGCTGTTTTCATTAAAGTGAAATCAGAGGGGCCACAAGAACAGGAAGTTAGCTCTCGGATGCAAGAATCCTGTTGAGTGAGAGAGAAAAGAGAAAGACTGCTTTTTGTACCATATGATGCTGAAGTAACAAGATCTTAAAAATGAGGGACCCAAGGTGACTTTATATACAAGGTATAAAAGATTGGCATGAGTATTAGCTTGAATAGGGAAATGGGAACTCTTTCTCTGAGCTCAGGAAGAAAGAATTAAAGCCATAATTAAGGTTGCACAGGAGAGAATAAATACCCTAGTGACCCACATGTAAAACAGACAGTAAACAAGAGAATGAGATTTGAGGTTAACGGAGGGTCATCTTGCCCAGGCCACTGTGTGTCACAAGGCCAAATGGGCATTAACAAGCGCTGTCCTCCCAGGGTGAGGGTCAGGGGTGGGAGGGTATGAGGCTTCAACTTTTATCTTTTGATGTACATTTAAATAAATTTTACTGAGAAGCAGGGAGAAAAGTCGAATCTGATGTAGTGAACTGGATGTCATGCTACCCTTGAAGATTTTTATTGTTAATCCACTGCACCATTTGTGATTTGTTCAGGGTTTTTTTTAATTTCCAAAATATAAGACTCCAAAGAAATCTAATAACAAACTCACATTTTCTCTATGTACAATTCTTCCTCATCTCTTCCTTTTCTATTTTAAGCATTTTGAATTAAGAGTGAAATTTAAGAGCCCTTAATGTATATATTTAAAAGTACTGAATGTGTATGTCTAATACACACATAAATATTATGTAATAAATATTACAGAAAGAGTAGAGGGCATCAGAGGATGAGATGGCTGGATCGCATCATTGATGCAATGGACATGAACTTGGGCAAACTTTGGCAGATAGTGAGGGACAGGGAGGCCTGGATGCTTCAGTTCATGGGATCACAAAGTCAGACATGACTGGGCAACTGAACAACAGTGTGTATATTTATATATTTGCTACTAGTTAACTTGTTTCATATCTGTTGTGGCTTAATACATTTTACATTTATATCAAAGATAGTATTGCCTGTTCAGAATGCATGCTATAAAGATTAAGTAATGAAATGACTAATTCAGAGTCTCTGGTACAGAACAGGGGATGTAGTTCTGAGGTGAAATATTTGGAGAAATTTCTAAGGAGATCTAATGTTTATCAATTTTGGTCTAACAAATTCCTTGACAGAGGTCTACAAAGTAATCAAGATTTGCTTTATCTAGTATCATGAATGTCAAAAAGTGTTAGTCGTTCAGTCGTGTCCAATTGTTTGTGACCCATGGACTGTAGCACGAGAGACTCCTCTGTCCATGAAATTCTCCAGCCAAGAATACTGGGGTGGGTGAAGTGAAGTGAAGTGAAAGTCACTCAGTCGTGTCCCACTCTTTGTGACCTCATGAACTATACAGTCTATGGGATTCTCTAGTCCAGAACACTGGAGTGGGTAGCCTTTCCCTTCTCCAGGGGATCTTCCCAACTATTCTCTTTTACAGGGGGTCTTCCTGACCCAGGGATCGAACCTGCATCTCACACATTGCAGGCAGATTCTTTACCATCTGAAACACCAGAGAAGCTCTATCTAGTAGCATATTTGTCAGTGTTTGCCCCTAATTTTGTGATAAGGATGAGGATAATGAAGATGATTTGTTGCTAGCAATAAAAAAAGACCACAATATCATCTCCCTTATGAGAATGGCCTCATGAATGACAATTCCACTCGGTTTTTAGTACAGAATAGGCTTCATTGCTTTCCCAAATGGCTTGTCTTCTCACCTCATATTGATTATAGAGTAACATATTTCTCCATCAGTATGAAATGATTCTACCAAAGACTTTGTGCCTTCAGTTCAGTTCAGTTCAGTTCAGTCGCTCAGTCGTGTCTGACTCTTTGCGACCCCATGAATCGCAGCACGCCAGGCCTCCCTGTTCATCACCAACTCCCGGAGTTCACTCAGACTCACGTCCATCGAGTCAGTGATGCCATCCAGCCATCTCATCCTCGGTCGTCCCCTTCTTCTCTTGCCCCCAATCCCTCCCAGCATCAGAGTCTTTTCCAATGAGTCAACTCTTTGCATGAGGTGGCCAAAGTACTGGAGTTTCAAGACTTTGTGCCTTACTGGTAAACAAATATAGAAAAGAGTCAATAAAGTAAGTTTAGTTCAGTCACTCAGTCATGTTCGACTGTTTGAGACCCCATGGACTGCAGCATGCCAGGCTCACTTGTCTATCACCAACTCCCAGAGCCTACTCAGACTCATGTCCATCACATCGGTGATGCCATCCAACCATCTCATCCTCTATCATCCCCTTCTCCGCTCACCTTCAATCTTTACCAGAACCAGGGTCTTTTCAAATGAGTCAGTTCTTCCCATCAGGTGGCCAAGTATTGGAGTTTCAGCTTCAGCATTAGTCTTCTAATGAATATTCAGGACTGATTTCCTTTAGGATGGACTGGTTGGATCTCCTTAAAGTCCAAGGGACTCTTGAGTCTTCTCCAACAGCCCAGTTCAAAAGCATCAATTCTTTGGCACTCAGCTTTCTTTATAGTCCAACTCTCACATCCATACATGACTACTGGAAAAACCATAGCCTTGACTAGATGGACATTTGTTGCAAAGTAATGTCTCAGCTTTTTAATATGCTGTCTAGGTTGGTCATAGCTTTTCTTCCAAGGAGCAAGTGTCTTTTAATTTCATGGTTGCAGTAACCATCTGCATCTATTTTGGAGCCCCCCAAAATAAAGTCTGTCACTGTTTCCGTTGCTTCCCCATCTATTTGCCATGAAGTGATGGGACCAATGCCATGATCTTAGTTTTCTGAATGTTGAGTTTTAAGCCAACTGTTTCACTCTTCTCTTTCACTTTAAATGGAGCATATACTCAGGACTGGAAAGGACAACAGTCTTAGAATTAAAGGACATCAAAGACTAGAATTAAGATTGTGAGATTGGTAGCCATTTATACATGTAAAAATGATAGTGATAAAAGTTCCTCTCAAAAAAAAAATTAAAAATTTTTTAAAAAGTTCCTCTCCAAAGCTAGATACAAAGTTATTAATTGATGCTTTAATAAGAAGAGAAGGCTGATGGTGTTTTTGAACAGCTCATGAGTGAACCAATCTGAAAACATCATTTAAAGTTAGAAACCAGTTGTAACTTCTATGTTGATCAAAGCAGTCATACCAAGTGGTGATAAAATTGTGCCTTCACTGACATACATAGCATATGGCTTTGGAAAATTGTCTTGGAGATATTTCCTGCAGGACAAGATTTTTTCTGGATAACTGTAAACCTTTTCCTAGACAAAAATGATAGGGATCTCTGATGAATAAATCTATGATCAGAACTTTCAACATTATACTTAATGAGTAAATTGAGAAATAATTTTACCATTCTTGATATTTATAAATCTTTAAAATCTTCACATGATAATGACATGTCATATAAAGTCTTAATGTTCAATATACTTTCCTTCTTTACCAAAAGTTTTCTGAAACTAACCAGTTTGGATATAAAACGTTTCACTCCCTTTTCATGGAGAACCACTTCTGCATCCTAGTACAGATCTGTTGGGTCTTCACTGTAGATGATGTGGTTCATCAGAGCTGGGAAGATGATGGAGATGTTGCCCATGAGGACATGGACCATAGAAGAGAGGTGTTTCCCAAAGTGGTGCACTATAGTCAGAATGATGATTGGAATACAGGAAAACAGAACAGCACAGCTGTGAGAGACACAGGTCTGCGAGGACTTGAACCACTCCTCCTGGGATGGGATAGCCAAGACAGTGCAGGATCAGAATGTAGGACGCAATAGTTAATATGGAGTCAAACAAAGGAGTACAAATCACCAGAGCCAAGGCATAGAAACTGTTGAAACGGGTATCGGAGCAGGATAATCTCAGGAGGTCTTGGTGAAGACAGAAAGAATGAAAGAGTATGTAAGAATGGCAGGAGTAGAAAAACGTTAGACGGATAATGGGAGCAATGAAGATAAAACTCCTAATTATGAACATAAAACTCTTAATCAAAATGCCAACCCTGATTTTGATGATCTTGGTGTTGGTTAACATGGATGTATATCTCAGGGGATTACAGATTGCTGTAAAATGATCAAAAGCCATGTCAAGAAGGACTCCAGACTATGCATGGGCTCCAGGAGAGGCCATGCATAAAGGAAGTTTGGGCAATGCAGGCATCCAGGTTGACTTCCTGGCTGAGCCACCACAGGATCCCTAGGACTTAATATTTTGTAAAATATTCTGAAACCTTGGTGATGGCAAAATTGATTATATTTCATATTTTGAATAGCTGATGTTATTTGATATTTTCAAATGAGTGAGATATGAGAAAATAAAGTATACAGTTGTATTTCAGATTTCAATATATGCTAGGTCTGTTTTTACTGAACTAAATATTTTCAACTACAGAATTATAATTAGAATGTTAATAATTTAATAAGTTATGCTGTACTTTGCTTAATTACTCAGTCATGTCCAACTCTTTGCAACTCCATGGACTGTAGCTGGCCAGGGTCCTCTGTCCATGGGGATTCTCCAGGCAAGAATACTGGAGTGGGCTGTCATGCCCTCTTCCAGGGGATCTTCCCAACCTAGGAATCAAACCCAGGACTTCTGCATTGCAGGTGGATTCTTTACCTCCTGAGCCACCAGGGAAGCACATGAATACTGGAGTGGGTAGCCTATCCCTTCTCTAGGGGACGTTCCTGACCCAGGAATTAAATCTGGGTCTCCTGCATTGCAGGTGGATTCTTTACCAGCTGAGCTACCAGGGAAGCCCTCCTAGCACATAGTAAATGTTTTTTAAAAAAATGTTCCTTAATATGATCATTATGAAAACAGAGGCTCTGATTTTAACCGGCTTATAAGAATTATCAATCATATGCAAAATTATGTGACTTTAAGCAATGTTTTATATTTGCTAGCACTTTAAGCAATGTTTTATATTTGCTAGCACATGAACTCTTTCAATACTTAAGCCATGCATTCAAAATCAAAAAAGAATAAGAGAGCTTGTAGCTGAAGTTAAGAGAAACAAAATGAAATTTGACATTAATAGCAACAGCTTGTTTTATATAAAAGGTATCTGCTTCCCTTCAAATAAAATGTAAACATTAATCAGGGAGGAAGGAAACTACTAAAGATTCCTGGATCTCTCTGTCCAAAGCTCATTTCCAAATTTCCCACGGTGAGATTTTTTGTTTGTTTGTTTGTAAATTTGATGACAATGAAAGAGGAGGGTGAAAAAGTTGGCTAAAAACTCAACATTCAGAAAACTGAGATCGTGGCATCTAGTCCCACCACTTCAAGGCAAATAGATGGGGAAACAATGGCAACAGTGATTTTGGGGCTCCAAAATCACTGCAGATGGTGACTACAACTATGATGCTTCCACTTTGGAAGAAAAGCTATGACCAACCTAGACAGCAT
Source organism: Redunca redunca (assembly GCA_006410935.1). Classification (NCBI taxonomy): domain Eukaryota; kingdom Metazoa; phylum Chordata; class Mammalia; order Artiodactyla; family Bovidae; genus Redunca; species Redunca redunca. The sequence goes on along the minus strand of SJYQ01001892.1, from coordinate 79,749 downwards.
ATTAAAAAGCAGAAACATTACTTTGCCAACAAATGTCCGTCTAGTCAAAGCCATGATTTTTCCAAGTAGTCATGTATGGATGTGAGAGTTGGACTATAAAGAAAGCTGAGCACTGAAAAGTTGATGTTTTTGAACTGTGGTTTTGGAGAAGACTCTTGAGAGTCTCTTGGACTGCAAGGGCATCCAATTAGTCCATCCTAAAGGAAATCAATCCTGAATATTCATTGGAAGACTGATACTGAAGCTGAAACTCCAATACTTTGGCCACCATGAGTTTGAGCAAGCTCCAGGAGTTGGTGATGGACAGGGAACCCTGGCCTGCTGCAGTCCACGGGGTCACAAAGAATTGACACGACTGAGTAACTAAACTGAACTGACTCGCAATATTATTCAAAACTTGGTGAAGTGAAAGTCTGCTGTGAACACACTCCCAGTGGGTTTTCTCCCATTCTTCTCAAGGGACGTAGGCACTATATGTTGCATCACTCATCCTCAACATCTCCCAGGATCTGGGATTTACTCCAGTGGCTCCTATACTGTTTGCACCTGCATAAATCTTGCTTCTCCTAGAATCTAGAGACCACTGTGACCCAAGGGGGGAAAAAAAAAGGAGTATGATCGATTTTCAAGATTGGCAAGAACATCTCTACATCTGTGAGTAACAGTTGTTTTTTACTAAGCCTCTGAAACATGAGTGGAATGGACAACATCACTGATAAATGACTGTTATAAATGACTTAGTGCCCTATGTAATAAGTAGAGTTTAATCCTCCATCCAATAGCTGTGCAATTTATGTCACCAGGATTTACTTGTAAACAACCCAGATGTGTTTTCTTTTTCTACTTTGCATGCTTAAACATTATTATTCTTTTCCAAGTAAAAGATCATTCATATTTGAGACCTGTAATGTGAAGAATTCAGCTAAAAATTGCTGGTAACCTCTGATGGGGCCAAAAATCTAATAACAGGGAAGTTTCATGTGTAGGTCTCTGTTTCAGAGAATACTTAGCTTCTGAAAAACTACAAGCCTTGGCTGTATATTTAATGAGCTACTGTACTAATCCAATTCTTATCACAGCTGTTACTTCAGAGTTTTTATGAAGGCAGTCATTTTTCCTTGAGAGGTTACTGTCTCTGGAAATCAATGTCTGTTCAACCTGATTCCAAAATCAGTAACTCTACCTTTCTCCTTACGGGTTTCCCTGGTCTGGAACGGGACTATCCCTGGCTCTCCATCCCCTTCTCCTGTATCTATGTCATGGTACTGTCAGGAAACTGCCTGGTGCTGCATGTGATCCGTACTGAGCCGAGCCTGCATGAGCCCATGTTCTACTTCCTGGCCATGCTGGCCCTCACTGACCTGTGCATGGGGCTGTCCACAGTGCACACGGTGCTAGGGATCCTGTGGGGGCTCAGCCAGGAGATTGGTCTGGATGCCTGCATTGCCCAAACCTTCTTTGTTCATGGTCTATCTTGCATGGAGTCTGGAGTCCTTCTCGCCATGGCCTTTGATCGCTTTACTGCAATCTGCAATCCTCTAAGATACACATCTATCCTCACCAATACCAGAATCATCAACATCGGTGCGGTCATTTTAGGGAGGAGTTTCCTGTTTATTACTGCTCCCATTGTCCGCCTNNAAGGTATTTAGATGTCACCAAATAGCCCATAGATGTATACGGAAAAGCACATCACCCACCCAGGTTGCTAAACACTGTTATGCGGTTATACAGAAAAAGGACTTTTCAAATAATAAGAATGAATGATTATGTACTTTTAATCAAAATGGGCAGAATAAATTGCCTATGAAGGGGAATACTTTTTCAGTAATTACTAGATAATTAAATTACTAAATTTAGATAATTACTAAAATTACTAGATGAAAGAGACTGAGACAGGCATGGTAAGAGAAAATAGTTTGTACAAAAATCACAAGAGCATGTGATATATGGTGACATTGTCTCCATATAAATATTTTTCACATACAAATCATCTCATAAGGAGAAATGATGGCTAATAAAAGGAAATAATATCAAATGTAAAGTGTTTTAAACCAAATGATTTTATATTTTTGGTGGAAGGACACTTTTTTTGGAAGATGAAGAATTCACTCTGTTGGCAGTTTGATGAATGGCTTGCAAGACGTGTCAGCTAAGTGTAAAGAGACCCAGTCAGAATGATACTTGTGATAGTCCATACACTGCATTAAGTATTATGGTATAGCAAAAGAATAACAAGGAATAAAAATCTGTGAGACTCATTGACTTTATGTAGCAGAAATTAAGGAGAGATGAGGCTAAAGGAGCTTTTTCCTTGAGAATTTCAGCTATTAATGACAAAAGAAAAGCTGAAAGGAACTCTGTGTATACAAATGTAAGTAGATTTAGAAGACTGAGGAAAGGTATCTTAAGCTCTTGAAATTCATAAGCCAAGGTAGATATACCTGGATCATTTTTACAGCACAAAACATGAATTATTAGTGTTACAACTTCAATTTTGCATCAGCTGGATTTCAAGATGTAAAAGATTTAAGGAATTCAGGGCTCTAATTCCACACTTTCTACAATCTCAGGAATCTTTCCTCTATGAACTCTCTGACATTCACCCACCCGTCTCTGTCTCAAGTCCTCATTAATATAGAGGACTGTTTGTTTTTGAAATAGTGTGACACATTTCAGGACAGCTCCAAATGTCAAATAGATATTCTTTATAATGAGTCTTAAATGGCTTCCTTCTTAATTTCTTCTTAAAGTCCTAAATCTGCAATTCAATGATATATAATAGCCATGGGTCACGGCAGTTAATTGCCCAAGATATGCAGTCAGCCAAGAGAGTTTAAAATCTGGATGCTGCTACTTACATTTGCCTTCTCTGCACCATTATAAAACTTTGATTTGTATCAATTTTTTTATTTCAAAAGCAATATTCATAGATAGAAACTAATTACCATGTGACTTTGATTATTAATGATATAAATAGTTGTAAGGAAACATAAAATGTATTGATCTGTCAATAAATGCCAGTTATTAATCAATGGACATTTATCTTCTCACAAATAACTTGTGATATTTAATGAACACTTTATCTTTGTGTTTCTACTGAATTACTTAAAGGGCAGGTTTTTCCTCCATTTTTTCCAGTGTGAATGTGAAAGTGAGAGTCGCTCAGTCATGTCTTACTCTTTGTGACCCCATGAACTATATAGTTCATGGGATTCTCCAGGCTAGAATATTGGAGTGGGTAGCCTTTCCCTTCTCTAGGGGATCTTTCCAACCCAGAGATCGAACCCAGGTCTCCCGCATTGCAGGTGGGTTCTTCACCAGCGGAGCCACAAGGGAAGCCCAAGAATACCGGAGTGGGTAACCTATCCCTTCTCCAGCGGATCTTCCTGACCCAAGAATTGAACCAGGATCTCCTGCATTGCAGGCGGATTCTTTACCAACTGAGCTATCAGGGAAGTAAACATGTATAATTTCCTGACCTTTTAACTAATAAGTTTTCCATTAATCTATCAGCACAGATACCAATCTCTAAATATCCTTCTTTTTCAACTTCATTTTAAAATTTGTTACCAAGTGTGGCTAAGTGATTCAGAAATGTTCTGAAAAGCATGAGACACATCCCTCTGGTGACTAAACACTCAGCTACTGTAAGATTGTATTACATTTTTTTTTTTTTTTTTACATCCTGGAATTGGATTGTATGACATATACATCTTTTATTTTTTTTTAATTTTTAAGTAATTAATTTATTTTTTTGGCAGTTGTCTCCTTCTGGAGGTTTTATTTTTTATTTTTATTTTTACTTTACAATATTGTATTGGTTTTGCCATACATCAACATGAATCCACCACAGGTGTACACATGTTCCCAATCCTGAACCCTCCCTCACCTCCTTCCCCATACCATATACATCTTTTCTAAACCAGTCCTCCAATTTCCCACACTCAGTGCAGGATCTCAAACCCAAAGACTTACCAGGGATCATCAGTGGTAATACAAATAGAAACTATAAAGTAGAAAATGTTCTGACATTTCAGATAGTGAAGAGTGAATGCTTTATACTATAGAATGCACCTGCGGATTGGTTTTCACCAATCCCTGGTGAGCTTTCAGGTTCACTGGAGACAGGAATGAAAAAGAAGGCACATTCAGAGCATATAAGATTTATCTCTAATAGTTGGTTCTGCATCTAAAACAATTCTCAAACTTTGGTTTCACTTTAGGCCTGGGAACCAAAATGAACCTCCTTCTAAAAATTCCTAAGAGGATAGTGCCTCAAGACAGCATAAAACAAGTCAGTGATATTTATTTACAAAAAAATGAAACAATAAAGGTAAAACAAACATCTTGAAATGTTCAAAATAACCATCCAAGACATGCTGACAGAGAAGTAAATATATATATATATTCATAATCTAATTTTAGTCAGAGAAGCACTGACTTCTTGTTTAGTCCCATGACTGGAGCAGACCTGGGAACATTCACCTCAGAGCCTCAGCTTCCAGTCATTTTCTGAGCGTCTTCTATGTAAAATTTGGGACACAAATCTATCCCGTATCCAAACCAGCTCTCACTGAATTAGCCCAGTTATGTTCAGAATTTATATGAAAGGATATTTTAAAAAATTTTAGTGTCTAAAAATTGATGTCAGTTTCCACATGAGAGTTATTTACTTGGTTGAAAGAAAGGTTTGTGCCTCACAATAGTGTTTTTAAGTTTCAGTATCAAGAAGAGAAAGGAATAAACTTTGATTCACTGAAAAGAACAAAAGAGAGTGGATTACCAGATGACCATACTTGAAGTCACACTGGTTTTGTCCTATATCATTGGGTTAGGCACTATTAGTTGTGTTCCTTTTGAATTAAAAGACTCTCTGACTTCATCCTCTATTAAACTGCCATAAAATTATCATCATCCTAGAAAAAGCAATGGGCTTCTCTGGTGGTTCAGACTGTAAAGAATCTGCCTGCAANAGTGCTTAAGTAACATTTACAGTGTGTGATGACACCATGGAAAAATGGGAAAATGGCTAAATTTGTAGATCATGAGATAGTAGTCAGTTAAATAACATGTAGTAGGCAACCCGGTTGTGAGAGCAGAATCCAAATAAATTTACAGACACATTACCCAGGTTGAGGAAAATGTGTAACCCTTTTTGGATAGTTTTATTATAATGAAATACTGCATGTGATTCCTTATTTGTAAGAAATACATATTAATTGTGTTTAACATATATTAAAATGTATCTTTAGAGAGAAGGATCATGAAAAAGCTTATTTGGCCAGATATCTGCTTACTTGGTACAAGAGCATATTCAGGTACATCATAGAATAGAATATCATTTAAGCATAAAGGTAAATGACATGCTTATTTATGTACAACCCAAAGAAACCTTGAGAACATTATTCTAACTGTTCTCTTATTTCATTATTCTTTCTTTCTTATCTTTAATTATCTTGATAGAACTGTACATTAATTGATAGGTAGACATCTTTCTTATCTTTATTTCTTATCTTATTCATTATTCTTTCTTTCTAAGAAGAAAGCCAGATGTACAAAGCCAAATATTGTTTCATTCCACTTATATGAGATGTCCAAGGTAGTGAAAGCACAGACACAGAAAGTCAATGAATGGTTGCCCTGTAATGGGACAGGAGAATGAGAAGTACCTGCTAAGGGGAGTGGAATATCTTTATTAGGATGGTGGAAATGTTCTGGAATTTGACAGTAGTGTTGGTTGTGCAATTTTTTGAACATATCAAAAACCAGAAACTTGTACTCTTTAAAGGGTGAGTTACATGGTATGTAAATTGCATCTCAATGAACTAAAAAATAATTTTGAGTCAGTATGTCATAGAAAGAACATACTAGAAAAATTACTAGATGCATGTTTTTAAATTTAGGATATACCAAATAAATGTGGTGACATGAATTGATGATCAGAAAGGCAGCTAAGCTCAAATGTAATTGTTAAATATTTATTCAGGGGAGAAAGGTTATATGAGAATTCTGACTTTTTACCTATTTTTTTGGTAAAACTTAAACTGTTCGAAAAATAAAGTATAGAAATTAAAGATAATTTAAGGGTAGGAATAATTATTCTACAACTATGAAAATATTATCTTATTAAATTATTTGGGTTTAAAACACCTCTTCTTCCACATGTCTTTTAGTGCATGCCTGCTGAGTCATTCAGTCACGTCCAACTCTTTGCAACCCCTTGGACTGTAAACTGCCTAGCTCCTTTGTCTATGGAATTTTCCAGGAAATAATACTGGAGTGGGTTGATATTTCCTACTCCAGGGAATCTCCCAGACCTAGGGATTGAACCTGCATCACTTGTGTCTCCTGCACTGGGAGGGGAATGCTTTACCATTGTGCCACCTGAAAAGGCTTTGTCTTCTTTAGGAAATCATGCAGATTATCCTATTGTGAAAATAAATTATCATTATGAAAGTTGTGGTAGAATTTTTGTGCGTTCATTTTCTAAATCCTCAGCAATATGTATTTGTTCATATTTAAAATGTTTCGTATATGTGTAGGTCAGGAGTATACATATAAATTACACATGAGAGCTACATGAAAAAAAAGTTACAGAGAAAATGTTGTGATACATGCTATGAGAGCTATTAGAAGGGATACAGACAGAAAGGAAAATGGTCTAAATTCCTTAAAGGAAATGTCTAAGTGCTACAAGCAGGAGAGCACTCAGCATGTAAAAAAAACAAACAAACAAAAAAAAACTACACATATTGATATACATCAGATCAGGAATAAGACACAGATTCATCAAGTAATTTCTGTTGAAAAATCCATAGCATTTGTATGAAAAATGCCAGCAAACAAAAGATGAAAAAGATACTATTTTCTTTTTCATAGGCTCTTATGTAAGTTTGAAAAAAAGGAATAAGATGATCCCTTGGAGGAGGAAATGGCTACCCAATCCTATATGCTTGCCTGGAGAATTTCATGGACAGAGGGAGCTAGAAGACTACAGTCTAGTGGGTTGCAAAGAGTCGGACACTACTGAACATGCTCACACACACAATAGAGAGAAGATAATTTATTTTAGAAATAATCACTGAGACCTGTACATTTTATAGAACTGAGGACAACAGCAAAAGCAAATGATGTTTCTGGCTTGGTTGAGTGAGTAAATAATGGTAACCATTTCTAAATTGAGAATATTTTTCAAAAGTACTTGATAAAAATACAGTTTATCCTGATGTGCAATATTTTTCAAGAATAGTACAATAAACTCCCTTATACAATTTACCCAGGGTCACAAATGATTTTTTACTTTGCTCCATTTTGCTTTATCACTCAACAAATGACTAGATAGATGGATTGATAGGTAGATAACTGGATAGATTATTTTTCTGAAGTGTTTTTTTTTTTAAGAGACATAATATTCCTTTACACCTAACTATTTTGTGATATATTTCCCTAGGAAAAGGGTAATCTATTGGATAGCTATACTAGTATAGCCAATATCAGGACATTTAGCACTAAAGCCATATTACAGCCTAAGTAGTAGTCCATATTCCAAGTTTGAAAATAGTTCAGAGACTTCTATATCTTTATTTTCTTGCCCCAAATCCAATTCAGATACACAGTGCATTTAATATTCATGTCCTTTTAGACTTCTTGATGCTAAAGCTGAAACTCCAGTACTTTGGCCACCTCATGCGAAGAGTTGACTCATTGGAAAAGACTTTGATGCTGGGAGGGATTGGGGGCAGGAGGAGAAGGGGACAACAGAGGATGAGATGGCTGGATGGCATCACTGACTCGATGGACGTGAATCTGAGTGAACTCCGGGAGTTGGTGATGGACAGGGAGGCCTGGCGTGCTGCGATTCATGGGGTCGTGAAGAGTTGGACACAACTGAGCGACTGAACTGAACTGAACCTATAGCAATTTCTTTGACTTGATACATTTTCTCCTTTGTTTTGTTTCATTTCTGAGAATTCATTGACTTTATATTTTAAAACTTTGTGTTGAAGTCTAATATATGCATAGAAATATGTTGTACAGATTAAATAATTTTTCACAAAGTAGGCATCAATATGTAATAACCCAGTTGAAGAAGAGAATACATTACTTGCACCTAGAAGCCCCTTTCTGAATTGTTCATTATATCACCATTTCTGCCAGTAAAGGGAAAGATGTATGCTCACAATTTCCCTCTTTTATGATTCTTACTCTCATTATCGAGGTAGAGTCCATAATCCTATTAACAGAGAATTGACATGTGCTAATAGGATCCTTTTCATACTGTTCATGGGGTTCTCAAGGCAAGAATACTAAAGTGGCTTGCCATTCCCCTCTCCAGTGGACCACATTCTGTCAGACCTCTCCACCATGACCTGCCCATTTTGGGTTGTCCCGTGGGCATGGCTTAGTTTCATTGAGTTAGACAAGGCTGTGGTCCTAGTGTGATTAGATTGACTAGTTTTCTGTGAGTATGGTTTCAGTGTGTCTGCCCTCTGATGCCCTCTTGCAACACCAACCATCTTACTTGGGTTTCTCTTACCTTGGGCGTGGGGTATCTCTTCACGGCTGCTCCAGCAAAGCGCAGCCGCTGCTCCTTACCTTGGATGAGGGGTATCTCCTCACCACTGCCCTTCCTGACCTTCAATGTGGATGGCTCTTCTAGGCCCTCCTGCGCCCGCGCACCCACTGCTCCTTGGACATGGGATCATAAACTTGCAGCGTGGTTTGTGCCTAGGCAGTGCCAGTGCGCCACATGGCATCCCAGCCTGTGAGGTTCCTCCCCAGGAACTGCCCCTACAGGGCTCTGGGCTCTGGATGAGCTCTGCCTGCTCGGGTTGCTTGCTGGCCACAACTCGTGCCTCTGGCAGGCCGGCTCCTGCTGCCACGCGAGGAGGGAGGGGTTGGGGGGGGGAACCGGTTCCAAATAGGGAAAGGAGTCCGTCAAGGCTGTATATTGTCACCCTGTTTATTTAACTTATATGCAGAGTACATCAGGAGATATGCTGGACTGGAAGAAGCACAAGCTGGAATCAAGATTGCCGGGAGAAATATCAATCACCTCAGATATGCAGATGACACCACCCTTATGGCAGAAAAGTGAAGAGGAACTAAAAAGCCTCTTGATGAAAGTGAAAGAGGAGAGTGAAAAAGTTGGCTTAAAGCTCAACATTCAGAAAACAAAGATCATGGCATCCGGTCCCATCACTTCATGGGAAATAGATGGGGAAACAGTGGAAACAGTGTCAGATTTTATTTTTCTGGGGCTCCAAAATCAATGCAGATGGTGACTGCAGCCTTGAAATTAAAAGATGCTTACTCCTTGGAAGAAAAGTTATGACCAACCTAGATAGCATATTCAAAAGCAGAGACATTACTTTGCCAACAAAGGTCCATTTAGTCAAGGCTGTGGTTTTTCCTGTGGTCATGTATGGATGTGAGAGTTGGACGTAAAGAAGGCTGAGTGCCAAAGAATTGATGCTTTTGAACTATGGTGTTGAAGACTCTCGAGAGTCCCTTGGACTGCAAGGAGATCCAACCAGTCCATTCTGAAGGAGATCAGCCCTGGGATTTCTTTGGAAGGAATGATGCTAAAGCTGAAACTCCAGTACTTTGGCCACCTCATGCGAAGAGTTGACTCATTGGAAAAGACTTTGATGCTGAGAGGGATTGGGGGCAGGAGGAGAAGGGGACGACAGAGGATGAGATGGCTGGATGGCATCACTGACTCGATGGATGTGAATCTGAGTGAACTCCAGGAGATGGTGATGGACAGGGAGACCTGGCCTGCTGTGATTCATGGGGTCACAGAGTCGGACACGACTGAGCGACTGAACTGAACTGAACTGAATAGGATCCTAAAACCAGCTAACATGCTGGCAGATTAAAAACAACAACAAATATGGCAAACAGAAAACTCAAGAATCTCAAATAGCATGTTGTTTTATTATATTGTGAAATACTGTTACCATTCACAAAAAGTAAAACAGCAAAGTATTATTTATGGTAAATTTTATGAACGGAACATTTTTACCATTTGGATACGGATCTGCTTCGTCTTTGCACCATAGACAAGTGGATTGACAAATGGAGGGACCAGCAAGTAAATGCTAGAAATGAGAATATGGATAAAAGTGGGGATGTGAGAACCAAACCTATGTGCAAAGAAAGAGAAGAAGGCAAGGATGTAGAACTGGAGAAAGACACAGATGTGAGAGATACAAGTGTTGAATGCTTTCAACCTAGCCTCCTTCTGGGGCAAATGAAAAACTGTGATGAATATCTGTATATAGGACAATGTAATGAAAGAGAGATCAAACACAGCAATGTTGAAAGCCACAAATAAACCATAGATTTTGTTGACTCGGATATTTCCTGTAGCCAGTTTCACAATGGCCATATGCTCACAGTAGGAGTGGGAGATGACTGTTTTGTAGTAAAATTGTAATCGGAATTTTATCAGTACTAGGCAAGGGGCTACAAGAAGGGCAGCCCTGAGTGTTACTGCACTTGCTATTTGAGAAATGAGATGGGGAGTGAAGATGGCAGCATGTCTGAGTGGATAACAGATGGCTACATAGCGGTCCAGGGCCATGGCCAACAAGATGCCTGACTCTATACCCTGAAATGTGTGAATGAACCACATTTGAAGCAAGCAGGAGTCAAAATATATCTCTTGTATGTGAAACCAGAAGATTCCAAGCATCTTGGGCACAACACTGGTAAGAAGTGCAATATCAGTTACTGCTAGCATGCCTAGGAAAATGTACATGGGCTCATGGAGGCTGGGCTCTGATTTGATGATGATCAGAAGCAAAGAATTTCCGATCATAGCAATGAGATACATAATACAGAATGGAATCCCAATCCAACACTGCACAGACTCTAGGCCTGGGATCCCTATTAGTGTCAACACAGAAGGCATGAAGACTGTGATGTTGGAAATGGACATAGTGTCCTAAGGTCTCCTGATGCAAACAAAAGAATGTCTGTCAGTGCTGCTTCCTCTTTCAATTCCTATTTTCACCCAAAGTCACAATATTGAATGCATGATTTTTGCTAGAACACTAAGATCATGTCATCCGCCTCATTCAAATATAGGAGGTAAAGGAAAGATCCATAATGATACATCATTTTTTAAAGACAGACATCCACAAGCCCTAAAAATATGATTTGCCACCGCATTAGATAGAACCAGTCAAATTCCCGAGTAAGGGGATCAACTACTGACTCGTCAGTTATTTCACTTCAGACCTGTGGACAAAAATAATACGCTGTTTATTTTGCTGGTAGTTACATTTTAGGCAGAGGTTGATAATTCACTCCATATTCCACATTCCGATTTCTGCTTTAGTACTCTGTTATTCTCAGTTGTTTCTCAGTCTAAAACAGTCAGTTAGGACTGGCAAAAACTCAGACTTGACCATTATTAGTGCAGAATGCTATCCAAAAAGGAGAATAGACCTAGATAAGCTTGTCATCTGAAACAAAAATATATTTGTTTATGTAGTGATCTATATTAGATATCTCTATTGAAGACTAGATATCTTTCAGAGGAATGTGAAGGAAGAGTTTTAGAAAAGATCACTCAAATCCAAAGTTTCTTGTCACCTTTTTACATTTCTAGTAGAACTGCATTAGATTTGCCTATATTTCCAACAGCTGAAATAACTAAATTTTTGTGTTTAAAATGAATAAAATACATTACTGAATACACATACAAAATAAGTAGAGTGGAAGGACCTTTAGGAAACAAGAAACTCAGAGTAGCAACTGAATAGAGATAAGAGGACTCATTCTTAATGGTCTAAGGATACAAGAACATGGGTAAATGTAAATTTAATAGAGTCTTCTCTTTTGAGTTTAAACCTTTCAGAGCTGTCATTAGCATGAGATTTGACTAATTTAAGCTCATTGATTTTTCATTAAAAATAAATAGTCTGAAACACTTGAGCCATTTTTTCTGAGCTCAGGTATACCTGTGGCGGATTCATGTTGATGTATGGCAAAATCAATACAATATTGTAAAGTAATTAGCCTCCAATTAAAATAAATAAATTTATATTTTAAAAAATTCAATAGAAAATGAAGGGATGGAAGGATATGCTCCTTAAAAGATGTCAAATATAGAACTACACACAGGAGACAGAAAGCTCACCTCAGGATTTCAGAAATGTTTAAGAAAAGAAATTTAGAACAAGTGAAAAAATGTAATCATTACTCAATTCACTGATAAATGATTTTTTTGAAAACTTTTTACCCATTGTATCAAATTTGCTAACCTGATCAAAGAGTTGGACACGACTGAGAAACTGAACTGAACTGAACGTGATCAAAATCATTTCCTGTTAAGCACTGCATATTTTAAATAAAGAAATTATCAAACTGAACATTAGAGAAATGTTTGTAAGTTTGTGAAAATAGGGTTAGGTTTTTTTTTTCATTCCTTCATAGACTCTCCAAAAAAGTTGCTTCATGTAAGTAAACTCATGATCAGTTAATCCTACACTGAATGTCAACAAATGGGGCAGTAATGCAGGAAGCAGCTGTGGTTCCTGCTGCCAAACCACAAATGGAAGACTCAAGAGGTCATTCTAATGCTATAGCTTGTATCAGTTGACATATATTTATGATAGACTAGTCATTAAAATAAACAATTGGATATCCATAGGTTTGCTCCCCAGTGACTAATCATATATCAACCCATGCATACTTGACTCTAACAATAGTCAAGTTGTTCTTTCTAAAACATTTTCAGAATGAGAATGGAAATCCACAGTATTTAACTTTCTGAAGAAGTAGGAGCAATATTTAAGCATGATCTGATAATTACAGATAGTGGAATGGCAGGTGGGAAGTACATAATTGAGTGCAGAGTTGACTGGATGAAGTGATTACTATTGAAAAAGCTGACAGCGAAACATTACGGAGGTAAACTTGGGAACAGTGAGACTTACTTGCTAATTGTTGAGTGCCCATTCTGTTTTTAGCAGATATCTGAAAAGTATTGTCAGTTCTTCATATTGACATCTCTCAACATTTATAACACACTGACTCTGCTTATTCCTGTGTGTTATGTGTTCTCAGTCCCTCTTCATTCTATCTGGACTCCCTGTAGCAGCACAGTCAATGTCAGGAATGCGAATCCATTTGGTGCTGGGGCCATCTGCGATGAGCAGATCTCTCTGGGACAGCCTTTCGTGATTTTTCTCTTGTCTCTGTAATAGGCATATTCCATCTTTTGTAAGTCTGTCTGAAATCATGATTTTGCATTCATTCTCTAATAAAACCAAAGGCAATATCTGTAATACTTGGAGGCATAGCATCAATTTATTCAAACTGAATTGAAGAAGAAAGCTGCTAAACATTAGTTCAACATTCTCTAATAAATGTGTTGAGAAAGAGGATTTATAAACATAAAATGAGGGGTTTATTAGTCACCAGTTAAACCACAAGGGACCCACCAAATTTCAGTTATGTCCTCTTGGGTTCATCCACACGTACCATCCCTGAAATTATTACTACAACTTACAGATATCTCCTTGCTCTTTTTTTCTCTTGCATAAAATTTTAAATAAGAGATATTTATATACACCAGTGTTCATTTAATAAGCTGAGTTCTTTTTCTGTCTTCCTCATTTCTCAAAGGAAAAAGCAAACATAAAGTCTAGTACTATTATAGACATGTTTCTTTGCCAATGAATTCTACTTAGGTAAATTACCTGGAATACTTCCTTTCAATCAGACAATTTGGGAGGAAAAATCTGTATCCATAATGTTCTTTTATTATGCATTTATTTCCTGCAGTCTCACTCCTTTGATTTGTATTTTATTGAGACTATTTTTGTACATTCAGTAAATTTTTTTTTTTTTTTTTTGGTGAATTTCTCAGAGTGACCAATTGTGGTGGATATTTCTAAATCCTACCAGTTGGAGTTCTGAGTAACTGGTTGCACACATGACTATATTTTTTCCACCCCTCCATTTATACCTTCCCCTCTGTTGCTCATCTCTTCCTTCAAAAGAAGTTGTTAGGTGTGTCAGATATATGAAGGAATCATTTCATGTTCTGTTAATGAAGAAAAGTATTTCTTCAAATTTTTGGAAATGCAGAGAGATGAATTAGTATAACTTTTGTCATGTGTGCAAGTAATAAATTCTTAGAAAGTTTTATGCATATGATACCTTTCTCTTTGACATATTTTACCCAGTTTCTAGACTTTATTATATGTAACTAATCTTTAGACATACTTGATGTAATTTGGATATGTTGGCAAATTTAGGACGAATCTTTTCTGTGGGCTGGAGGAAAGTACTGACAATGGATTTCAGGGTGAATTAGAGATAATGATGAAAAGTGAAAGATCTAATTCTCTTTGCAGAAATTCTTCTGTGAAGGAGAATGAAAACATTATACTGACTCATGTTGAATGGAACTGATTCAGAGATTTTACTGACATCTATACTTCTCTTCCGGTGGCTTCCCTGGTGGCTCAGAGGGTAAAGCGTCTACCCGCAACGCGGGAAACCTCGGTTCAATCCCTGGGTTGGGAAGATCCCTTGGAGAAGGAAATGGCAACCCACTCCAGTACTATCGCCTGGAGAATCCTGTGGATGGAGGAGTCTGGTAGGCTACAGCCCACGGGATTGCAAAGAGTCAGAAACAACTGAGCAACTTCACTTTCATACTTCTCTTCAACCTATTTTTTTTCCTAATTTACCATTTTGTGTCCCATATATTTTCTTCTAATAATTATGTTTAAATTTTGGTAACTCCAAAAGTTCTTTCATGGGTCCTGACATTCAAGCTATACAAATACAACAGTTATTTTATTTACTCAAAAGAATTCTGTTATCTCCAATATGTCATCTACTAGAACAATATTGCACACAATTTTTTTTCATTTTCTTCACTCTGTTTCCATTAGAGAAGGCTAGCATATCTTACCCAGATTTCAGTTCATGCTGAATATTCTTTGAAAAACTGTCCCCAGTTAATTTTACTCCCAGAAGGATAACAGGTTTTTTTCTTTATTTTAATATTTGGAAATACATTCATGCCTGTCGATCCTTATATTTGTTGGCTTTCACTTTCTTTCTTTCTTTCTTCTTTTTTCTTGTTTACTTTTTAAAAGAAATTCAATATTCTTTAATATAGAGTGCCATAAATTTTAACTTTTTTACCAAAATTGTAGGTATGTATTCACCATGAAGCATGCATCAATCTTGCAAACTAGGCCCTCAGCAGAATAAGACTTAAGACCTACTTTCTGTCCATTTCCTATTTTAAAAAAGCTAGTCATTGAGTGACTTGTATCTCCAAAATCTGCTAGGGTGCCAAAATCCATAAAATATGAAGTCATTATTAATCGCTATATTAAAAAATCAATTGAGTCTCAAAAACAATGCTGAGATAATTCAGTGGAACATAGTCTTTTATACAAATAATGTTTAAACAACAGGGTAGTCATTAAAAAAATTAATTTTCTTTTTAACAAGTAATAATAACTTGAAATTGATTATAAACCTAAATGTAAGATCTAAAATTATACAATTGCTAGGAGAAAACAGCATTTTTGTGATCACGTTAGGCAAAGATTTCTTAGAAAGGACCAAAAAACATAAAACAAGAGTATAAACTGATTAATATTATACTTCCTGAAAATAAAAAATATTGGTTAACTTGCTATGAAAAGTGAAAGTGAAAGTGAAGTCACTCAGTCATGTCCAACTCTTTGCAACACTATGGACTGTAGCCTACCATGCTTCTCTGTCCATGAGATTTTCCAGGCAAGAGTAGCAGAGTGGGTTGACATGCCCTTCTCCAGGGGATCTTCCCAACCCAGGGACCAGACCCAGATCTCCTGCATTGTGGGCAGATGCTTTACCCTCTGAGCCACCAGGGAAACCCTAGCAAGCTGTGTGGTAGTCTCTCAGTAGTGTCCGACTCATTGTGACCCCATGGACTGTAGCCCGCCAGGCTCCTCTGTCCATGGGATTCTCCAGGCAAGAATACTGGAGTGGGCTAGAAAGAGTAAAATAAACCCAGAGACAGGGAGGCAATATTTGCAAAATACATGAATGTGAATGTATTAGTCACTCAGTTGTGTCCAACTCTTTGTGACCGCGTGGACTGTAGCGCATCAGGCTCCTCTGTCCATGGAATTCTCCAGGCAAGAGTACTGGTGTAGGGTGCCATGCCCTTCTCCAGGGGATCTTCCCCACCCAGGGACTGAGCCTGCATCTCCTGCATTACAGGCAGATTCTTTACCATATGAGCCACCAGGGAAGCAAAATACATAATAGTCATTAAAAAAAAAAATCCAGGATATGCTCAAACATTCACAACAATTAAAAAGATAAATTCATTAAAAATGGCTTTATTTAATAACTCTTCAAAATTTTTCCCCTTATGAGATGGTGTTGTAATACAGAAGAGAGCATAGTGTAAAGTTACAATTATTATCATAATTGAAGAAGCTAGAGATAGAAAACTAACTAAAATACACATAAACCCAGAAATGCATCCTTACTAGATGGCTGTGCTGTGCTCAGACATGCCCAAATCCTTGTGATTCCATGGACTATGGCTCACCAAGCTCCTCTGTCCATGGTATTTTCCAAACAAGAATACCGAGGTGGATTGCCATTTCCTTCTCCAGGGGATCTTCACCACCCAGGGATCAAACCAGTTCTCCTACATTGGCAGGTGGATTATTTATCACTGGGCCACCAGGGAAGCCCAGATATATTAAAATATTAAGAAATATTTAGTAATAGTTCTAAAAGTACATCACAGAGATTTTTTAAATTACTTAACATAGGCACACAAAAATACAAGAAAAGAACCACAGTATTTTTGTCTTTTAGAGGATGCAAATTAAAATTATGGTCAGATGTAATTAGTTATCAACCACAATAGATGAAGATTTAAAGATTGATATTGCCAATCATTGGTGATAATGAGGAACATCCAGAACTCATACACAGCTGATGAGAGCTTAAAATTGTATGGCCATTAGTGAGAGCAGTTTGAAGTGTGTTTTAAAAGTTAATCTTGCACATAACAAATGCCCTAGCATTTCCATGCTTAGTATTTATACAAGAAGAATAAAAATGTATGTGAGAGATTTACTCAAATAATCATATCAGTATGTTCTTAATGGTCTAAAATTTTAAATATGTAGTTTTGTTTGAAAATACATTAACATAAGACTTTTATTCCTTTTTTTTTTTCCTAATTTTATTTTTTTTTACTTTACAATACTGTATTGGTTTTGCTATACATCAACATGAATCTGCCACAGGTGTACACTAAGAATTGGCTGGAACTGCATGGCTTCTGCCTTTTTTGTTCAGGGAAAAGTCTTTTCCATTGCTCAGTCTTCACTAGTCTCTACTGTTTCATATTTAGTCTCTTTCGTTTCTGTAATATTTCTGCCCCAATAAGTATTTTAATTATTTCAGATTTGGATGAAAAGCATGATTTTGACATAATGTTCTCTCTGTGCCAGGAGACTATTTCAAGAATATGTCTCTCTTCTCTGATGGCAGGGTTAGGAAAGTGCTGGCAGAGAGTATCAGACTTTCAGCAGAGCTCTACTCTTGAACTAACCTCCTTCTTGCCTTCTTTCTTTCTTTCCCTCATACCCCACGCTCTTTTCCCTCTTCTCCTCATTCTTATTCTCTTCTTTGCTTCTTTCTAAGAATTAAAAGTAAACATAAATGTGGAGGGCATAGTAACCATGTTTGACTTAAACAATAAATTTGGACTTTTTCTAACAATGTCAATCTGATTTAAACAATGAGAACTGATTTTTGTAAAACTGGTACACATTTATCATTTTTACACAGAAAAGATATATGGCACATCCAAGGACTTAGCAGAAATATGTTTAAATCACATTGCAATAAAATATTGTAAAATAATATATTTTAAATCTATTTAGAGTTAAGGTGAAAAATATTAGATGCTAACATTAAAATATAATAATTGATACATAATTGGTTTTAAAAATTTTAAGGAGTATTAGAGTGAAAAGGGTTGAAGACTACTGCTCTAGAATCCCCACTCTTTTTTTTTTAGTTAATTTATTTATTTTAATTGAATAATAATTACTTTATAATATTGTGATGATTTTTGCCATACATCAACATGAATAGGCCACAGAATATTATTTTTAATAAGGAAGAGGTATCAATGTGTACTTGTTCAAATAAAAGTCGTTTTGTTGTTCAGTGACCAAGTTGTGTTTGACTCTTTGCAAGCCCATGGACTGCAGCACACCAGGCCTCCCTGTCCCTCACCATCTCCCAGAGTTTGCCCAAGTTTACATCCACTGAATTGGTGAAGCCATCCCACCATCTCATCCTCTGTCGCCGTTTTCTCCTTCTGCCTTCAATCTTTCCCACCATCAGGGTCTTTTCCAATGAGTCAACTGTTCGCATAAGGTGGCCCATGTATTGGAATTTCAGCTTCAGTTTCAGTCCTTCCAAAGAGTATTCAGAGTTGATTTCTGACTGGTTTGATCTTCTTGCTTTCTAGGGGACTCTCAAGAGTCTTCTCCAGAACTACAGTTTAAAAGCACCAATTCTCCATTGTGTATATGTACCACAGCTTTCTTATCCATTCATCTGCTGATGGACACAATGGAGTATTACTCAGCCATTAAAAAGAATACATTTGAATCAGTTCTAAGGAGATGGATGGAACTGGAGCCGATTATACAGAGTGAAGTAAGCCAGAAAGAAAAACACCAATACAGTATACTAACGCATATATATGGAATTTAGAAAGATGGTGATGATGACCCTGTATGCGAGACAATAAAAGAGACTTAGATCTATAGAGTGAACTTTTGGACTCTGGGGGAGAGAGAGAGGGAGAGGGTGGGATGAGATGGCAGAATGGCATTAAAACATGTATACTGTCATGTGAGAAACGAATCGCCAGTCTATGTCCGATGCAGGATGCAGGATGCTTGGGGCTGGTGCATGGAGAGGACCCAGAGAGATGGTATGGGGTGGGAAGTGGGAGGGGATTCATGTTTGGGAACGCATGTACACTCATGGTGAATTCATGTCAATGTTTGGCAAAACCAATACAGTATTGTAAAGTAAAGTAAAGTTAAAGTAAAAATTTAAAAAAAATAAAATAAAATGAGGAAGCTCCGGAAAAAATAAATAAATAAATAAATAAAAGCACCAGTTCTTTGACACTCTGCCTTTGTTGTCAGGCTCTCACATCCACACATGACTACTGGAAAACCATAGCCTTGACTATATGGACCTTTGTTGGCAAAGTGATGTCTTTGGTTTTTAATACACTGTCTAGGTTTGTCACAGCTTTCCTGCCAAGAAGCAATTGTCTTCTAATTTCATGGCTGTAGTCACCATTCGCAGTGATTGTAGAGCTAAAGAAAAGTAAATCTGTCACTGCTTACACCTTTTCCCCTTCTATTTGCCATGAACTGATGGGACTGGATGCCACAATCTCAGCATTTTTTTTAAATTTATTACTTTATTTTAATTGGAGGCTAATTTTTTACAATATTGTAGTGGTTTTTGCCATACATTGACATGAATCAGCCATGAGTGTACGTGTGTCCCCCATTTTGAAACCCCTCCCACGTCCCTCTCCATCCCATCTCTCAGGGTCGTCCCAGTGCCCCAGTCCTGAGTGCCCTGTCTCATGCATCAAACCTGGACTAGTGATCTATTTCACATATGGTCATAAACATGTTTCAGTGCTATTCTCTCAAACCATCTCATGCTCGTCTTCTCCCACAGAGTACAAAAGTCTGTTCTTTATATCTGTGTCTCTCTTGCTCTCTCGCATATAGGGTCATAGTTACTGTCTTTCTAAATTCCATATATATGCATTAATATACTGTATTGGTGTTTTTCTCTCTGACTTACTTCACTCTGTATCATAGGCTCCAGTTTCAAATGTGTTCTTTTTAATAGCTGAGTAATATTCCATTGTGTATATGTACCACAGCTTTCTTATCCATTCATCTGCTGATAGACATCTAGGTTGCTTCCATGTCCTAGCTATTGTAAACAGTGCTGTGATGAACACTCGGGTACATGGGTCTCTTTCAATTCTGGTTTCCTTGGTATGTATTCCCAGCAGTCGGATTGCAGGGTAGTATGGCCATTCAAAAGGAGATCAGTCCTGGGTGCTTTTTGGAAGGAATGATGCTAAAGCTGAAACTCCAATACTTTGGCCACCTCATGTGAAGAGTTGACTCACGGGAAAAGACTCTGATCCTGGGAGGGATTGGGAGCAGGAGGAGAAGGGGGCGACAGAGGATGAAATGGCTGGATGGCATCACCGACTTGATGGATGTGAGTTTGAGTGAACTCCAGGAGTTGGTAATGGACAGGGAGGCCTGGATTGCTGCAATTCATGGGGTCGCAGAGTCAGACTCGACTGAGTGACTGAACTGGACTGAACTGAGCTGATGGCAGTTCTATTTCCAGTTTTTTAAGGAATCTCCACACTGTTCTCCATAGTGGCTGCACTAGTTTGCATTCCCACCAACAGTGTGTAAGAGGGTTCCCTTTTCTCCACACCCTCTTCAGCATTTATTGTTTGTAGATATTTTGATGGCAGCCATTCTGACTGGCATGAGATGTTACCACATTGTGGCTTTAATTTGCATTTCTCTGCTAATGAGTGATGTTGAGCATCTTTTCATGTGTTTGTTATCCATCCATATATCTTTTTTGGAGAAATGTTTATTTAGTTATTTGGCTCATTTTTTGATTGCATTGTTTATTTTTCTGATATTGAGCTGCATGAGCTGCTTGTATATTTTTGAGATTAATTCTTTGTCAGTTGCTTGATTTGGTATTATTTTCTCCCATTCTGAAGGCTGTCTTTTCACCTTGCTTATAGTTTCCTTCATTGTGCAAAAGCTTTTAAGTTTAATTAGGTCTCATTTGTTTATTTTTGCTTTTATTTCCATTACTCAGGAGGTGGGTCATAGAGGGTCCTGCTGTGATTTATGTCAGAGTGTTTTGCCTACGTTTTCCTCTAGGAGTTTTATAGGTTCTGGTCTTACATTTAGATCTTTAATCCATTTTGAGTTTACTTTTGTGTATGGTGTTAAAAGTGTTCTAGTTTTATTCTTTTACAATTGTTGACCAATTTTCCCAGCAACACTTGTTAAAGAAATTGTCTTTTCTCTATTGTATATTCTTGCCTTCTTTGTCAAAGATAAGGTGTACATTGGTGCGTGGTACAACCCCCACTCTTAATTGCCCCCATTATACTGCCCATTCAGTAAACAGCAAAACATGCCCAAACTTATTAATAGGAGAATAAAAATGTAATCAACAATGAGATTTCATCTTTTCATCCCTCAGACTTTAAAGATTTAAAGTCTGATAAAATCCAGCAGTTGTGAAGTCATGAGTAAATAGTTTATAAGAATGTATATTTTTGTAGGTAATTTTATTATTGGGAACTGTATATTCAAAAGGTTTATAATTACTTGTTTTAGATGGTATAAATGAAATTATGAATGCTAAAGGAGTATATTGTAAGACATCTAAGAATCATTTATTAATTCTCAAAGTTGTAAAATTTAGGGTTGAAAACAATATCACATGCCATTTTTTCTAATCATTTTTTGCTTAAATTTCCTCTTACTATCCCAGAAAAACTCACCTCATTTTGTATTTAGCCATCATGATACTTACCTTCAGTATGCAACATTTTATTCTTGTACCTTATTTTAAAAACTTCACAGATTATAGAAATATTAACTTAAAACATTAATTTTTTTCCAAATCTCACCAATTTAGTTGTAACAATTTTCAACATTTGATTTATAGTCTTCCAGGTTGGCTGGCACTAAAGGTTCTACCCATTTTAAATTGTAATTGATATTATCAAATTACCTACCCAAATGTACAATTTTCCTTATTGTTAACTGAAAACTGTTCTGGAATAGTCCCCCAAATTGCTAAAACCTCCTTTGCTATGAGAAGATAAAAACTTTAGGCCATAAATTTAAGGTTGATTTTAGTATCTATTTCACAGAGAAGAGAATATAAACTTAGATTCCCACCCCCACCCCCTGTGGTCCCAGAGTTGTATTAAAACCTAAACTTGAAGAAAAAAGTCACTAAGTATTTCTAAGTTATGAATAGTTGATGTGGTTTATAAACTGTATTTGTCTCTATTGCTGCTACTGATTGCCATCTCTACTGCCCACCATTTTCCCATTTCCTGCTTCAAATCTCAGCACTTGAGAGAGTGAGGGCATTCATGATTTGTCCTGGAGCTTCCTTATTCCCTGCTCTTGGGAGAGCAGATAGTTGTGGTTTTCCATACCTGGACCCAAGGGAGTCAGATTCAGAAAATTACCATGAAGATTGGACATTTCTCAAAAAAGTGAAAGACTGACATTCTTGTCCTTTAAATATTTAATTTCCTACAAAATCTGGAGATTAATTTGTGCATGCTATTACCACTTCTTTCTCATCACCATGTCTCTGTTTCCCTCTTGTTCACTAGAAATAAAAAGGATAAAAAGTTTACAAACTCATGAAAATTGATCACTGTGTCAAATTTACCTCTATGCTACTATTCTGTAGCATAGTATTTATAATGGCTTAGGAGTTTGATAACACTTGATGAATTAATTAAAATGAATAATTTTACTGCTTATGAGTTTACTGCTTATGAGTTTTGTGCCTATAACTTTATGGATGACCTTGCAAATATACTGAACTTTTTAGACTTTATTTTCTCATTACAAACATAGAGATATAATTTCTTTTGTTTTGTTTTTGATAAGAACAGCTAACATATACTTCCTCTATTTTTTAAAAGAAGACCCAGAGGACCAAGAAACAAAATCAATAACTAGATTTATTGAGTAGTTGGATACTGCAGAACATTAAGCCTTGGGCATATCTAAATTCACTGAGAGATGCACAATTTGTGAATCTTTCCAGAGCTAGATGTTTACAAGTATACACTCAAGCAGGTACTAAAAAAATTAAAGAGAAATGTAAAGGAGAAACATTCAGCATTTTCCTCCTTTATGCTTACCATTCTCATTACCCATCTAGGATCCACAATCCTATTGACTGCTGTCATGGGCTAATAGGCAATAGCTAACATGCTTGCAAATTGAAAAAAAAATAAATAAATAGAAAACTTGAGCAAAACTTTTTATTGGAAAAAAACATTTCCAGTAACAATGACTCTGCTGTTTTATCATGTTGGGGAAAGTGTTACTACTCACAAAAAGGTAAACATAAAAGTTTTTCTCACAGTAAATTTTTTAAACAAAATATTTTTACCATATGGACACGGATCTGCTTGGTTTTTGCACCATAAACAAGTGGATTGAGAAATGGAGGGACCAGCAGATAAGTGCTAGAAAAGAGGATGTGAATATAAGGAGGGATGTGAGAACCAAATCTATGTGCAAAGAAGGAGAAGAAACCAAGGGAGTAGAACTGGAGGAAGACACAGATGTGAGCGACACAAGTGTTGAATGCTTTCAACCTAGCCTCCTTCTGAGGCAAACGAAAAACTGTGATGAATATCTGTATGTAGGACAACGTGATTAACACAATGTCAAGCCCAGCAACAGTGAAGGCCACAAACAAACCATAGATTTTGTTGACCCTGATATTTTCTGCAGCCAGTTTCACAACAGCCATATGTTCACAGTAGGAATGAGAGATGACTGTTTTATGGTAAAATTGTAATCGAATCTTTATCAGTATTAGGCACGGTGCTACAAGAATGGCAGCCCTGAGTGTTACCATAGCTGCTATTTGACTGACTAACTGGTGAGAGAAGATGGCAGCATGTCTGAGTGGATAACAGATGGCTACATAGCGGTCCAGGGCCATGGCTAGGAGGATGCCTGACTCTATGCCCTGAAGTGTGTGGATGAGCCACATTTGAAGCAGGCAACAATCAAAATGTATTTCTGGTACATTAAACCAGAAGATTCCAAGCATCTTGGGCACAATGCTTGTGCTGAGAGCAATATCTGTGACTCCTAGCATGCCTAGAAAAATGTACATGGGCTGATGGAGACTGTGTTCTGTTTTGATGATGATGAGAAGCAAGGAGTTTCCAATCATAGCCATGAGATACATGGCACAAAATGGAATCCCAACCCAGCACTGCACAGACTCTAGACCTGGGATCCCTATCAATGTGAACTCAGAAGGCATGAAGACTGTGGTGTTGTAAATGGACATAGTGTCCTTGGGTCTCATGATGCAAACAAAAGACATATCTCAGTCCATGCTACTTCCTCTTCTACTTCTTATTTTCATCAAAAGTCATCATACTGAGTGTGTATGATTTTGGTAGATCTCTCAAATCATATCATCCACCTCATATAATATCATATAAAATATCATATCATCCATATCATATAAAAGGTAAAAGATCCACAGTGACACATCATGTTTTTAACAATGGTATGCATAAGTCCTGTACCATCATAAAAATTGTATTAGCATGGCAGTGCGACTGCATTGGAACCAACCAAATACCTGAGTTCCCAGGTGGCACTAGTGGTAAAGAACCCACCTGCCAATGCAGGAGTCATAAGAGACACAGGTTCAATCCCTGGGTTGGGACAGCTGCTGGAGGAGGACAGGGCAACTCACTCCAGTATTCTTGCTTGGAAAATCCCACAGACAGAGGAGCCTGGCGGACTACCGTCCATGGGGTTGCAAAAAGTCAGACACGACTGAAGCGGCTTAGTACATACGCACAAGAACACACAAGGTCTGCCTGCTCAACTGCTGATGTGTCTGTCATTTCGCTTCAAAGCTGTGAAAACAAAAAAGTTGTTTATTTTGGTTGGCAATTATATTTTAATCAGAAGTTAATGATTCTCTTCATATTCCACATTTCATTTACTGCTTCAGCATTCTTATTATTCTCAGTGGTCTCTCAGTCAAAGCCATTCGTTTTGGACATTGAGAGTCTGACAATGTATTAGTGCAGGCTGCTCTCTAAGAAAGAGAATAAACATAGGAACACTTGTCATCTAAAAGCAAAATATATTCGTTTATGTATTGGTGACATATATTATCTATCTCTGTGTAAAACTAGATGTCTTTTCAGAAGAACTTGAAGGAAGAGTTTTAGAAAAGATCATTCAAATCTGTGTACATTTGGTAAGTCTGGACCAAAGTTTCTGGATACTGTTTTATGTTTCTAGTAAAACTGAACTGTTTTGCCTATATTTCTAATAGCTGAAATGCTTCATTTTCCTGCTTAAAATACAATATATTCTGTAATACACATTACAAAATGTTTAGAGTCAAGAGAACTCAAGAAAGCAATATTGACAACAGTAGCAAAATATGCAGGTATGAGGACTCACTCTTAACGACTGATGGATATAGGAACATGGGTAATTGCAATAGAGGCTTCACTCTTGGGTTTTCGCCTTTTGTTTCTTTTCTTTTCACAACTACTTGTAAGGCCTCCTCAGACAACCATTTTGCCTTTGTGTATTTCTTTTTCTTGGGGGTGGGCTTGATCACTGCCTCCTATACAATGTCACGAACCTCTGTCCATAGTTCTTCAGGCACTCTGTCTATCAGATCTAATTCCTTGAACTGGTTTGTCACTTCCACTGTATAATCGTAAGGGATTTGATTCAGATCATACCTGAATGGTCTAGTGATTTTCCCTACTTTCTTCAATTTGAGTCTGAATTTGGCAATAAGGAGTTCATGATCTGAGCCACAGCCAGCTCCCAGTCTTGTTTTTGCTGACTATATAAAACTTCTTCATATTTGTCTGCAAAGAATATAATCAATCTGATTTCGGTGTTGACCATCTGGTGATATCTATGTGTAGAGTCTTCTCTTGTGTTGTTGGAAGCAGGTGTTTTCCATGACCAGTGGGTTCTTTTGGCAAAACTCTATTAGCCTATGCCCTGTTTCATTCCGTATTCCAAGGCCAAATTTGCCTGTTACTCCAGGTGTTTCTTGACTTCCTACTTTTGCATTACAGTCCCCTATAATGATTTTGGGTGTTAGTTCTAGGTCTTAAAAGTCTTCATAAAATTGGTTAACTTCAGCTTGTTCAGCATTACTGGTCTGGGAAAAACTTGGATTCTGTGATATTGAATGGTTTGCCTTGGAAAGGAACAGAGATCATTCTGTCATTTTTGAGGTGCATCCAAGTACTGCATTTCGGGTCTTTTGTTGACTATGATGGCTACTCTATTTCTTCTAATGGATTCTTTCCCACAGTAGAAGATATAAGTGTCATCTGAGTTAAATTCACCACTTCCAGTCCATTTAGTTTGCTGATTCCTAAAATGTCAGTGTTCACTCTTGCCATTTCCTCTTTGACCATTTCTAATTTGCCTTGATTCATGAACATAACATTCCAGGTTCCTACACAATATTGCTCTAACAGCATCAGACTTTACTTTCATTACCAGTCACATCCACAATGGGTGTTGTTTTTGGTTAGGCTCCATCTATTCATTCTTTCTGGAGTTATTTCTCCACTGATCTCCAGTAGCAGAGAGTTCATCTTTCAGTGCCCTATCTTTTTGCCTTTCCATACTGTTCACGGGGTTCTCAAGGCAAGAACACTGAAGTGGTTTGCTCTTCCCTTCTCCAGTGAACCACAGCTTGTCAGAACTCTCCACCATGACCCATCTGTCTTGGTAGCTGTGAAAAGAAGAGAAGCGAAAAGCAAAGGAGAAAAGGAAAGATATACCAGTTTGAATGCATAGTTCCAAAGAATAGCAAGGAGAGATTAAAAAAAAAAAATCCTTCCTAAGTGAACGATGCAAAGAAATAGAGGAAAACAATAGAATGGGAAAGACTATAGATCTCTTCAAGAAAATTAGAGATACCAAGGGAACAATTCATGCAAAGATGGGCACAATAAAGGACAGAAATGGTATGGACCTAACAGAAGCAGAAGATATTAAGAAGAGGTGATGAGAATACACAATATAACTATACAAAAAAGATCTTCATGGCCCAGATAATCACGATTGTTTGACCACTCACCTAGAGCCAGACATCCTGGAATGTGAAGTCAAGTGGGCCTTAGGAAGCATCACCATGAACAAAGCTAGTGGAGGTGATGGAATTCCAGTGGAGCTATTTCAAATCCTGAAAGATGATTCTGTGAAAGTGCTGTACTCAATATGCCAGCAAATTTGGAAAACAGCAGTGGCCACAGGACTGGAAAAGGTGAGTTTTCATTCCAGTCCCAAAGAGAGGTAATGCCAAAGAATGTTAAAATGACTGCACAACTGCACTCATCTCATACGCTAGTAAAGTAATGCTCAACATTTTCCAAGCCAGGCTTCAGCAGTACATGAACTGTGAACTTCCAGATGTTCAAACTGGTTTTCGGAAAAACAGAGGAACCAGACATTAAATTGCCAACATTTGCTGGATCATTAAAAAAGCAAGAGAGTTCCAGAAAAACATCTATTTCTGCTTTATTGATTATGTCAAGTCTTTGTGTGGATCACCAAACTGTGGAAAATTCTGAAAGAGATGGGAATACCAGAACACCTGACTTGCCTCTTGAGAAATCTATATGCAGGTCAATAAGCAACAGTTAGAACTGGACATGGAACAACAGACTGGTTCCAAATTGGGAAAGGAGTATGTCAAGGCTGTATATGGTCACCCTGGTTATTTTAACTTATATGCAGGGTACCTCATGAGAAATCCTGGAATGGATGAAGCACAAGCTGGAATCAAGATTACTGGGAGAAATATCAATAACCTTAGATATGTAGATGACTCCACCCTTATGGCAGAAAGTGAAGAAGAACTAAAGAGCCTCATGTTGAAAGTGAAAAAAGAGAGTGAAAAAGTTGGCTTAAAACTCAACATTCCAAAAACTAAGATTATGGCATCCATCACTTCAAGGCAAACAGATGGGGAAACAGTGACAGACTTTATTTTGGTGGTCTCCAAAATTACTGCAGATGGTGACTGAAGCCGTGAAATTAAAAGATACTTGGTCCTTGGAAGAAAAGCTATGACCAACTTAGACAGCATATTAAAATGCAGAAACATTACTTTTTCAACAAAGGTCCATCTAGTCAAGGCTATGGTTTTTCCAGTGGTCATGTATGGATGTGAGAGTTGGACTATGAAGAAAGCTGAGCACCAAATAATTGATGCTTTTGAACTGTGTTGTTGGAGAAGACTCTTGAGAGTCCCTTGAACTGCAAGGAGATCCCACCAGTCCATCCTAAAGGAAATCAGTCCTGAATATTCACTGGAAGGACTGATGTTGAAGCTGAAACTCCAACACTTTAGCCACCTGATGTGAAGGTCTGACTCATTTGAAAAGACCCTGATGCTGGGAAAGATTGAAGGTGGGAGAAGAAGGGGATGACAGAAGATGAGATGGTTGGATGGCATCACTGACTCAATGGACATGTGTTTGAGTAAACTCCAGGAGTTGGTGATGGACAGGGAATCCTGGGCTGCTGCTATCCATGGGTTCAGAGTCGGGCATGAATGACTGATTCTTGGGTTTAAACTTTTAGGAGCTATCATTAGCATAAGATTTGACTAATTTAGGCTCATTAATTTTTCATAAAAAACAGAAAGTCTGTAACACTTTAGTCATTTTTTCTGAGCTGTGGCATAAGAAATTATTAGAAAAGGAAGTGGTGGAAGGATGTGTTCCCTAAAAGAATTCAAACAGAGAACTAAACAGAGAAGACAGAGAGCTGATCTTGGAATTTCAGAAATATTTAAGATGAGAAATTTAGAACAACTTAAAAAAAAGTAATCGTTACTCAATTCATTGACTTTTTGTGAAAACTTTGGAGCTTATCCATTATATGAAAGCTGTTATCTGATCAAAAGCATTTCCTATTGCATATTTTGCATTGCTTACATTGCATATTTTGAAGCAAAAAAATCCTCAAACCATACATTAGCGAGATATTTGTAATTCTGTGAAAATAGGAATAGGTTTTTTTTTAATAGATTCTTTGATAAAGTTGCTTCATATGAGTAAACCCTACAATGAATGTCAACAAATAGGGCGGTAACACAGAAAGCAGCTGTGGTTCCTGTTGCTAAACCACAAATGAAGGAATCAATAAGTCATTTTAATTCTGTAGCCTGTATCAGTTGACAATTATCTATGACAGACTAGTCACTAAAAGAAGCAGTTGGATATCCATAGGTTTGCTCCTCAATGACTAATTTTATGATCAGTCCATACCTCACTGACAAGTAATAATCATTTTTCTTTCTGAAACATAATAAGAATTAAAATAGAAATCCTTTAAAAACAACCACAGTTTCTGAGCTTTTTAAGATGTAGGAGCAATATTTGAGTTTGATCTGATAAGTACAAACAGTGGAATGTCAGGTGAGCACAGGGTTGATGGAACAGAGTGATTATTATTGAAAAATCTGGCAATGAAACATTATGGAGGTAAACTTGAGAATAGTGAAACTTACTTGCTAATTGTTGGGTACTGGTTCCGCTCTCTAGATTATCAGAAAAGTATTGTTCGTTCTTCATATTAACATCACTCAGCTCTTAAAACACACTGCCCCTTCTTGTTTGTGTTATGTGTTCTCAGTTCCTCTTCATTCTATTTGGACCCTCTGTAACAACACTCATTCAACATCAGGAACACGAGTCCATTTTGTACGGTATCATCTGCAATGGGGAAACCTCTCTGGGACAGTCTTTCATGCTTTTCTCTGGTCTCTATAACAGACATTCTCCATATTTTGTAAGTCTGTTTTAGATCATATATTTATGTTCATTTTCTAATAAAAGCCAGGGAAAGATATGTATTACTTGGAGGCATAACATCAATTTATTTAATTTGAATTGAATAAGAAAGCTGCTACCCATCAGTTTATGTTCTATAATGAAAGTGTGGAGAAGGAGGATTTATAAACATAAAATGAGGGGTTTATTAGCCATCAGTTAAACCACAAGGGACCCAGCAAATTATAGTTATGTCCTCTTGGGTTCATCCACACCTAATATCCCTGAAAGTATTATTACACTTATAGACACATCCCTTCTCTTCTATTTTTCTCTTGCATAAAATGAATAAGAGATATTTATGTATACCAGTGTTCTTTTTATATCTCAGTTGTTTTTCTGGATCTCCTAATTTGCCAAAAAAATCTAAGCTCTACCTAAATATAGACATTTCTTTGCCAATAATTTCTACTTCAATAAATAACCTGTGACACTTTCTTTCAATGAAGCATTTGAGAGGAAAAATCCATATCCATATGCTATTTTATTATGCACTTCTTATTTCCTACAGTCTCACTCCTTTGATTTGTATTTTATTGAGACTATTTTTGTATATTCAGTACATTTTTTGTTTATTTCTTAGAGTGACCAATAGTGGTTGACATTTATAAATCCTACTAGAGAGAGTTCTCACTAAATTGTACACATGAATAAATTTTTTCCATCCCTCACTTTACAATTTTCCCTCTTTTCCTCCTCTCTTCCTTCATAAAGAAGGTATTATGTGTGTCAGATATATGAAGGTATCATTCCATGTGATTTAATTAAGAAAATATATCTTCAAATTTTGGGAAATAAAGAGAGTCAAATTAGGATATCTTTTATCATGAGTGCAAATAAATTCTAAGAAAGTTTTAGACACATGATACCTTTCTCTTTGACATTTTACCCAGTTTTTAGAATTTCTTAAATGTAACTAAATTTTAGATATACTTGATGTAGCTTAGACATGTTGACAAATTTAGGAGAAATCTTTTCTGTGGGCTGGAGGAGGTTATTTCCAATGGATTTCAGGGTGATTAAGAGATATGATGAAAAGGAAAAGATCCTAAATTTTCTTTCCAGAAATTCTTCTGTGGAGGGAACGAAAACATTATACTGATTCATGTTGAATGGAATTGATTCCGAGGTCCAACTGACATCTGTACTACTCTTCAGCCTATCTTTTATTTTCTGATATACCACTTCATTTATCACCTGTTCTCTCTCGGTTCAGTTCAGTTCAGTTCGGTCGCTCAGTTGTGTCCGACTCTTTGCGACTCCATGAATTGCAGCACACCAGGCCTCCCTGTCTAGCACCATCTCCCAGAGTTCACTCAGACCCACGTGCATCAAGTCAGTGATGCCATCCAGCCATCTCATCTCTGTCGTCCCCCTTTTCCCCTGCCCCGAATGCCTCCCAGCATCAGAGTCTTTTCCAATGAGTCAACTCTTTGCATGAGGTGGCCAAAGTACTGGAGTTTCAGCTTTAGCATCATTCCTTCCAAAGCACACCCAGGACTGATCTCCTTTAGAATGGACTGATTGGATCTCCTTGAAGTCAATTGAGTATAAATTTTTATGTTTCCCCAAGTTCTTACCTGAGTCCTTTTGCTCAAACTATACAAATATGATGGCAATTTTATCTACTTAAAATAAATCAGTTACCTTCAATATGTCATCTACTAGAACAATACTCCAACACATTTTTTTTTTCATTTTCTTCACTCTGTTCCCGTTATAGAAGGCTGCTGCTGCTACTACTGCTGCTAAGTCGCTTCAGTTGTGTCTGACTCTGTGCGACCCCATAGATGGCAGCCCACCAGGCTCCCCCATCCCTGGGATTCTCCAGGCAAGAACGCTGGAGTGGGTTGCCATTTCCTTCTCCAATGTATGAAAGTGAAAAGCGAAAGTGAAGTTGCTCAGTCGTGTCCGACTCTTCGTGACCCCTATGGACTGCAGCCTACCAGGCTCCTCCATCCATGGGATTTTCCATGCAAGAGTACTGGAGTGGGGTGCCATCGCCTTCTCTGTTATAGAAGGCTAGCATATCTTATTCAAATTTCAGTTCATGTGAATATATTTGAAAAACTGTCCCCAGTTAATTTTGCTCCCGGAAGGATAAATTTACTTTTTCTTTGTTTTAACATTTAGAAATACCTTCATACCTAAATCAATCCTTATGCTTGTTGGGTTTTACTTTCTTTCTTTTTCCCTTCTATTTATCTTGTTCATTTTTTTTTAGAAAAGTTATTAAATATTGTTTAGCATAGAATGTCATCAATTTTAATTTGTTTACCATGATTACAGATATGTATTCATTATGAAGCAAATGTCAGTCTTGCAATCTAGGTCATTAGCAGAGTAAGACCTAAGAACTGTTTTCTGTCCATCTCTTATTTTAATAATATGAGTCATTGAATAACTTCTATCTCCAAAGTCTGCTAAACTGCCAAAAAACATACAGAATATGAGGTCAGTATTAATTGCTACATAAAAAAAATCAATCGATTCTCAAAAACAATGTTGAGATAATTCAATGGAGAATAGGTCTTTTATACAAATAATGTTTAAACAACAGGATAGACATTTACAAAAAATAGCTTTGTTTTTAACAAATGATAATAAAATAACTTGACTGGATTATAAAGCTAAACATAAGAACACTTTTGTTAACATATTAGGCAAAGATTTCCTAGAAAGGACAAAAAAGCATAATCCAAGAGCATAAAGAGATAAATTAGGGTTGCTAAGAGTCGGACATGACTGAGCAACTTCACTTTCACTTTTCACTTTCCACTTTCATGCATTGGAGAAGGAAATGGCAACCCACTCCAGTGTTCTTGCCTGGAGAATCCCAGGGATGGGGGAGCCTGGTGGGCTGCCATCTATGGGGTCGCACAGAGTCGGACATGACTGAAGTGACTTAGCAGCATATTGCCCAGTCAGTAACTAGCAAACGTGTCCAACCTTATTAATAAGGGAATAAAATTTTAATCAACAATGATATCTCAACTTTTCATCCCTCAGACTAAGATTTAAAGTCTGATAAAACCTAGCAGTTGTGACACCTTGAGGAAATGGTTTATAAGTATGTATATTTGGGGAGAATGTATATTCAAGAGATTCATAATTACTTGTTTTGGATGATACCAAAGGCAATTATAAACTGCTGATGAAGTATATTATATGGCATCAAAGAATCATTTCTTAATTCTCAAAGTAGTACAATTTAAGGTTGAAAACAATATTATGTCTGTTATTCTAATCTCTTATTGCTTAAAGTTGCTCTTACTATCCCAGAAAAAGTCACCTCATTTTCAATTTGGATATCATGATACTCATCTTCAGTTCAGTTCAGTTCAGTCGCTCAGTCGTGTCTGACTCTTTGCGACCCCATGAATCGCAGCACGCCAGGCCTCCCTGTCCATCACCAACGCCCGGAGTTCACTCAGACTCACGTCCATCGAGTCCGTGATGCCATCCAGCCATCTCATTCTCTTTCGTCCCCTTCTCCTCCTGCCCCCAATCCCTCCCAGCATCAGAGTCTTTTCCAATGGGTCAGCTCTTCGCATGAGGTGGCCAAAGTACTGGAGTTTCAGCTTTAGCATCATTCCTTCCGAAGAAATCCCATGGCTGATCTCCTTCAGAATGGACTGGTTGGATCTCCTTGCAGTCCAAGGGACTCTCAAGAGTATTTTCCAACAAGGTCTATGCAGTTTTCTTTTCCTGTACTCTGTATTAGAACTTTAAGAATTACAGAGATACTAACATAAAAAGATCAGTTTTTCCACACCTCAGTCTTTCAGTTGTAACAAGTCTTAGCAGTTTGATTTGTAGTCTTCCAAGTTTCCTAGCAAAGGCAAACCACTTCATACTCTTGCCTTGAGAACCCCATGAATATTATGAAAAGTCAAAAAGATAAGACACTGAAAGATGAACTCCCCAGGTTGGTAGATGCCCAATATGCTACTAGAGAAGTGTGGGGAAATAACTCCAGAAAGAATGAAGAGACAGAGCCAGACCAAAACAGCACCCAGTTGTGGATGTGACTGGTGATGGAAGTAAGTCTGGTGCTGTAAAGAACAATATATTACATAGGAACCTGGAACCTTAGATCCATGAATCAAAGTGAATTGGAAGTGGTGAAACAAGAAATGGCAAGAATAAACACCGACATTTTAAGAATTAGTGAACTAAATTGGACCTGGTGGGTGAATTTAATTCAGAGGACCATTATATATACCATGGTGGGCAATAATCCCATAAAAGAATGGAGTAACCCTCACAGTCAACAAAAAAGTCTGAAATATAATTCAGTTCAGTTCGGTTAAGTCATGCAGTCATGTCCAATTCTTTGTGACCTGATGAATCGCAGCATGCCAGGCCTCCCTGTCCATCACCAACTCCCGGAGTCCACCCAAACACATGTTCATTGAGTCGATGATGCCATCCAACCATCTCATCCCCTTCTCCTCCTGCCCTCAATCTTTCCTAGCATCAGGGTCTTTTCAAAAGAGTCAGTTCTTAGCATCAGGTGGCCAAAGGGTTGGAGTTTCAGCTTCAATATCAGTCCTACCAATGAACACCCAGGACTGATTTCCTTTAGGATGGACTGGTTGGATCTCCTTGCAGTCCAAGAGACTCTGAAAAGTCTTCTCCAACACCACAGTTCAAAAGCATCATATCTTCTGCCTTTAGCTTTCTTTATAGTCCAACTCTCAGGTCCATACATGACCACTGGAAAAACCATAGCCTTGACTAGATGGACCCTTGTTGACAAAGTAATGTCTCTGCTTTCTAATATGCTGTCTAGGTTGGTCATAACTTTCCTTCCAAGGAGTAAGTGTCTTTTAATTTCATGGCTGCAATCACCATCTGCAGTGATTTTGGAGCCCAAAAAAACAAAGTCAGCCACTGTTTCCACCCTTTCTCCATCTATTTATGATGAAGTGATGGGACCGGATGCCATGATCTTCATTTTCTAAATGTTGAGCTTTAAGCCAACTTTTTCACTCTCCACTTTCACTTTCATCAAGTGACTCTAGTTCTTCTTCACTTTCTGCCACAAGGGTGGTGTCATCTACATATCTGAGGTTATTGATATTTCTCCTGGCAATTTTGATTCTAGCTTGTGCTTCCTCCAGCCCAGCATTTCTCATGATGTACTCTGAATATAATTTAAACAAGCAGAGTGACAACATACAGCCTTGACATACTCATTTTCCTATTTGGAACCAGTCTGTTGTTCCATGTCCAGTTCTAACTGTTGCTTCCCGACCTGCATACAGGTTTCTCAAAAGGCAGGTCAGGTGGTCTAGTATTCCTATCTCTTTCAGAATTTTCCAGTTTATTGTGATCCACAGTCAAAGACTTTGGCATAGTCAATAAATCAGAAATAGATGTTTTTCTGGAACTCTCTTGCTCTTTAAATGATCCAGTGGATGTTGACAATTTGATCTCTTGTTCCACTGCCTTTTCTAAAACCAGCTTGAACATCTGTAAGTTCATGGTTCAAGTAATGCTGAAGCCTGGCTTGGAGAATTTTGAGCATTACTTTTCTAGCGTGTGAGATGAGTGCAGTTGTCTGGTAGTTTGAGCTTTCTTTGGCATTACCTTTCTTTGGGTTTGGAGTGAAAAGTGACCTCTTCCAGTGCTGTGGCCACTAAATGTAGTACTTGGGTGCAATCTCAAAAATGGCAGAATGATCTCTGTTCATTTCCATTCAATATCACAGTAGTCCAAGTCTATGCCCCAGCTAGAAATGCCAAAGAACCTGAAGTTGAACAGTTCTGTGATGACCTACAAGACCTTCTAGAACTAACACCAAAAAAAGATATCCTTTTCATGATAGAGGACTGGCATGCAAAAGTAGGAGTCAAGAGATACCTGGAATAACAGGCAAATTTGGCCTTGGAGTACAAAATGAAGTAGGGCAAAGGATAACAAGGTTTTACCAAAAAATGCACTGTTCATGGAAAACACTATCTTCCAACAACACAAAGGATGACTTGACATAGACATCACCAGATGGTCAATATTAAAATCAGATTGATTATATACTTTGCAGCCAAAGATGAAGAAGCCCTATACTGTCAGCAAAAACAAGACCGGGAGTTGACTGTGGCTCAGATCATGATGTACTCTGCATGCCAGGCTGGAAGAAGCACAATCTGGAATTGAGATTGCTGGGAGGAATATCACGAGAAGTGCAAATAATGCATACCACCCATGTGGCAAAAAGCAAAAGGGAACTAAAGAGCCTCTTGATGGAAGTAAAAGAGGAGAGTGAAAACTGGCTTAAAAGAAATATATTCAGAAATGCAGATAATAACACCCATATGGCAAAAAGCAAAAGGGAACTAAAGAGCCTCTTGGTGAAAGTAAAAGGAGTGAAAAAGCTGGCTTAAAACTCAAAAAAAAAAAAAAAAAGATCATGATATACGGTCCCATCACTTCATGACACGTAGAAACAATGGAAACTATGAGAGACTTTCTTTTCTTGGCCTCCAAATCACTGCAGATGGTGACTGCAACTCCAAAATTAAGAGACACTGCCTCCTTGGAAGAAAAGCTAAGACATACCCAGAGAGCATATTAAAAAGCAGAGACATTACTTTGCCGACAAAGGTCTGTCTAGTCAAAACTATGGTTTTTCCAATAGTCATGTATGAATGTGAGAGTTGGATCATAAAGAAAGTTGAGTGCAGAAGAATTGATGCTTTTGAACTGTGGTGTTGGAGAAGACTCTTGAGAGTCCCTTGGACTGCAAGGAGATCCAACCTGTCCATCCTAAAAGAAATCAGTCCTGACTATTCATTGAAAGGACGAATGCTGAAGCTGAAACTCCAATGCTTTGGCCACCTGATGCAAAGAACTGACTCACTGGAAAAGACCCTGATTCTGGGAAAGACTGGGGGCAGGAGAAGGGAATGAGAAAGGATGAGATGGTTGGATGGTACCACTCATTCAATGGACATGAGTTGAGCAAGCCCTGGGAGTTGGTGATCGACAGGGAAGCCTGGCGTGCTGAAGTCCATGGGGTCTCAAAGAGTCTGACATGACTGAGAGCTGAACTGAACTGAACTGAGGTTTCCTGGCACTGAAGATTGTACACATTTTAAATTTTAATTAGTGTTGTCAAATTACCTGCCCTAATGTACACCTTTACTTATTGTTAACTGAAAACTGTTCTGGAATAGTTTCCCAAATTGCTAAAATCTTCTTTGCTATGATAGGATAAAAACTTTAGGCTATAAATTAAAGGTTGATTTTTAGTATCCATTTCATAGAGAAAATAATATAGAATTAATTTTTGTTTGCTTGTTTTCTCAGAATTGTAGCTAAAACCTAAAGCTGAAGAAAAATTCACTGTTACTAATAGTTGCCAGCCTTACTAAGTTGTATTTGTCTCTACTGCTACTACTGACTATCATCTCTCCTGCTCATGAGTTTCCCATTTCCTGCTCCAGTCTTAGCATTTGAGAGAGTGAGGGCATTCATGATTTGTCCTGTAGCTTCCTTATTCCCTGATCTTGGGAGAGTAGATAGTGTGACTTTCCACACCTGGACCCAAGGGAGTCAGAACAATAAAATTCCCATGAAGACTGGATGTTTCTCACAATGTGAGAGACTGACACTCTGGTCCTCTAAGTATTTAATTTCCTATAAAATCTAGAGATGTATTTGTGCATTCTACAACCATTTCTCTCTCATTTCATGTGTCTCTTTTCCTCTCATTTGCTAAGAAATATAAGGCTACAAAGTTTACAAACTCACTATAATCAATCGCTGTGTCAAATTTTCCATTATGCTGCTATTCTGCAGTGTAGTATTTATAATGGCCTAAGATTTTAATACATTAGATGAATGAAATATAAGTAAATGATGAAAACAGCAGAAAAAGTACTGTTGTGGAAAATCAAGCACTTTACTGCTCATGATTTTTGTGCCTATAACTTCCTGAATGACCCTGAAAATATACTGAAATTTTTAGACTTTATTTTCTCATTACTAACATAAAGATGGAATTTCTCTTTTGCTCTGTTTTTGATAAGAACAGTAACATACACTTCCTCCATTTTTTTTTTTTTTAAAGAAGATCCACATGACCAGGAAACAAAATCAAGAACTAGATTTATTGAGCACCTGGACACTGCAGAACATCACTGAGAGACCCATAATTTGTGAATCTTTCCAGAGTTGGATATTTACCAGAGGACACTCAAGCAGGTACTAAAAAAAAAAAAAAAACAACTGAAAGAGAAATTTAAAAGAGAAATATTCACTATTTTCCTCATTTATGTTTCTCATTCTCAATAAGATCCACAGTCCTATTGACTGCTGTCATGCCCTAATAGCTAACATGCTGGCAAGTTGAAAAAAATCAAATAGAAAACTGGAGCATTTCCAATAACAAGGACTTTTTGTTGTTTTATCGTGTTGTGAAATAGTGTTGTTATTCACAAAAAGGTAAACATAAAAGCTTTTCTCACAGCAAATTTTTTGAACAAAATATTTTTACCATATAGACACGGATCTGCTTGGTCTTTGCACCATAAACAAGTGGATTAAGAAATGGAGGGACCAGCAGATAAGTGCTAGAAAAGAGGATGTGAATATAAGGAGGGATGTGAGAACCAAATCTATGTGCAAAGAAGGAGAAGAAACCAAGGGAGTAGAACTGGAGGAAGACACAGATGTGAGCGACACAAGTGTTGAATGCTTTCAACCTAGCCTCCTTCTGAGGCAAACGAAAAACTGTGATGAATATCTGTATGTAGGACAACGTGATTAACACAATGTCAAGCCCAGCAACAGTGAAGGCCACAAACAAACCGCAGATTTTGTTGACCCTGATATTTTCTGCAGCCAGTTTCACAACAGCCATATGTTCACAGTAGGAATGAGAGATGACTGTTGTATGGTAAAATTGTAATCGAACCTTTATCAGTATTAGGCATGGGGTTACAAGAATGGCAGCCCTGAGTGTTACCATAGCTGCTATTTGACTGACTAGCTGGTGAGAGAAGACGGCAGCATGTCTGAGTGGATAACAGATGGCTACATAGCGGTCCAGGGCCATGGCTAGGAGGATGCCTGATTCTGTGCACTGAAATGTGTGGATGAGCCACATTTGAAGCAAGCAAGAATCAAAATATATCTCTGTTACATGAAACCAGAAGATTCCAAGCATCTTGGGCACAATACTTGTGCTGAGAGCAATATCTGTGACTCCTAACATGCCTAGGAAAATATACATGGGTTGATGGAGGCTGCGTTCTGATATGATGATAATCAAAAGCAAGAAATTTCCAATGATAGCGATTAGATACATGGCACAAAATGGAACCCCAATCCAGCACTGCACAGATTCTAGGCCTGGGACTCCTATAAGGGTCAACACAGAAGGCATGAAGATTGTAACGTTGGAAATGGACATAATCCTTGAGTCTCCTGATGCAAACCCAAGTTTCTAATTCAATTCTGCTTTCTTTCCATCTTCCTGTTTTTGCCCAAAGTCATCATATTGAGTCTTTCTGATTTATGCAGAAATCTTGGATAATATCATCAGTCTCATTTACATGTAAAGGGTAAAACAAAGGTCAACAGAGAGACATCACTGTTTTAGGAAAGACATCCACAGACACAGTACCATAGTTCTTGTACCACAATAAAATTTTATGTGCAGAGCTGGGCAATGCTTTAAAACCTGAAAAATAACTGAACTGGGAAACAAACTGCTGTATTGACTATTATTTCATTCCAGACCTGTGGGCAAAGAAAATAGACTTGTTTATATTGTGCGAAAGTTGCATTTTAATCAGAATTTAATGAATCTCTCCACATTACATAGTTCAGTTAACAGCTTTACTAGTCTCTTTTTCTCTATTGGCTGCTTGCTAAGTCACTTCAGCGGTGTCTGAATCTATGAGACCGCAAGGACTGTGCCTACCAGGATCCTCTGTCCACGGGATTCTCCAGGCAAGAATACTGGAGTGGTTTGCCATAACCTCCTCTAGGGGATCTTCCTGACTCAGGGATAGAACCTGTATCTCTTAAGTCCCCTGCATTGGCAGGCGGGTTAGCATCTCTTTTTCTTAGTTGTCTCTAAATCAGGCACGGTTGGCTTGGACCAGCAAATACACAATCTCTGCTTAGTATATTAGAATGAAAAATTCCTTATTAAAAATGATTGAGGTAGAAACTCTTGTCATTCAAAAGCATAATATGTTTATCTATCAATCAATGCAATCTGTCTTTATGTAAGTTTGGTAGTTCTTTATGAGAATGTGAAGGAAGAGTTGAAGGAAAGGTCATTCAAATCCATGTGCACTTAGCAAACTTGGGCAAAAGTTCTTTGTTACATTTTACATTTCTAATAAAACTGTGCTATTTTTGCCTATATTTCTAAAAGCTGAGTTACATAAAACTTATCATGTGCTTAAAAATTGAAGATTTCAAATCAAAGATTAAAAAATTTCTTTTATATGTAGTATAAGATACCTAGAGGAGAGGGAATCTCTAGGACATAAGGGAAACAGCAGCAGCAATGTATAGTGGCAAGAGGACTCATTCTTAATGGCTCAGGGGTGTAGGACATGGGCAAAAGTGTAACTTGACCGAAATACAGGCTGTTTCTTGGGTTTAAAATGTCCATAATGGCCATTAATATGAGAATCATCTAATTGAGGCTCATGTATTCTTCATGAAATAGATAATCTGGAATACTTGGGCTTCCCTGGTAGCTCAGTTGGTAAAAAATCAGCCTGCAAAGTAGAAGACCTGGATTCAATCCCTGGGTTGGGAAGAGTCCCTGGAAAAGGGAAAGGCTACCCACTCCAGTATTCTGGCCTGAGAATTTCATAGACTGTGTAGTTCATGGGTTCATAAAGAGTCTGACATGACTGAGTCACTTTCACATAACTGCCATTAATATGAGAATTGCCTAATTGAGGGTCATGAATTCTTCATGAAATAGATAATCTGGAATACTTAATGGTTGCTGTGTAATGGGAGCATGAAAATGGGATTCATGGTCTTGTAAGGGGTCACAACAACCAACCAAATAGTACTCGCAGATGTGAATATTGTAAACTATCAATAATACATCACTTAAAGTACATCTCTCTGTTTCAAAAATTTTATATAACTATGCTTTGACTTCTAATAGGGGGTACAGTTCTCAGAGCTTTATGAGATGATGTTCCTGGTTTATAATCTTCAATTTGTTATTCAGTCACTAAGTTATCCCTGACTCTTTACAATGCCATGAACTGGAGCACACCAGGCTTCCCTGTCCTTCACTATCTTCCAGAGCTTGCTCAAACTCATGTCCATCAAGTCAGTGATACCATTCAACCATCTCACCCTCTGTCATCCTCTTCTCCTCCTGCCCTCTGTCTTTCCCATCATCAAGTTTTTTTCCAATAAGTCAGCTCTTCCCATTAGGTGGCCAAAGTATTGAAACTTCAGCTTCAGCATCAGTTCTTTCATTGAATATTCAGGGTTGATTTCCTTTAGGATGGACTGGTTTGATCTCCTTGTAGCCCAAGGGACTCTCAAGAGTCTTCTCCAACATCACAATTAAAAGGTATCAATTCTTTGGCCCTTAGCCTTCTTAATGGGCCAACTCTCACATCCATACATGACTACTGGAAAAACCATCTTTGACTAGATGGACATTTGTTAGCAAAGTCATGTCTCTGCTTTTTAATAAGATGTCTAAGATTGTCATAAGCTTTCTTCCAAGAAGGCAGTTGTCATTCAATTTCATGTGTGCAGTCACCATCAGCAGTGATTTTGGAGCCCAAGAAAATAAGATCTGTCACTGCTTCCATTGTTTCCCCATATATTTGCCATGAAGATGGGACCAGATGTCATCAACTTTGTTTTTTGAATGTTGAGTTTTAGGCTAATTTTTTCACTCTCTTCTTTCACCTTCATCAAGAGGCTCTTTAGGCCTTCCTCACTTTCTGCCATAGCATCCATATCTGGCTCTAAATGTTGCTTCTTGGCCAACATACAGATTTCTCAGGAGGCAGCTAAGGTGGCCTGGTATTCTCATCTCTTGAAGAATATTCCACAGTTTGTTGTGATCCACAGTCAAAGGCTTTAGCAGAATCAATGAAGCAGAATGGATGCTTTTCTTGAATTCTCTTGCTTTTTTTCTATGATCCAACAGATATTTGCAATTTGGTCTCTGATTCCTCTGCCTTTTCTAAATCCAGCTGGTACATATGGAAGTTTTCACTTAACGTAGTATTCAAGCCTAGCTGAAGGATTTTGAGCGTTACCTCACTAGTATGTGAAATGAGCACAGCTGTTCAATAATTTGAACATTCTTTGGCATTTCCTTTCTTTGGGATTGGAATGAAAACTGACCTTTTCCAGTCTTGCGGCTGTTGTGGACAACTCAACAAACAAAAATGTTTTCAAGTTTTCCAAAATTGGGAGCATATTGAGTGCAGCACTTTAATAACATCATCTTTTAGGATTTTAAATAGCTCAGCTGGAATTTCATCATCTCTACTAGCTTTGTTTATAGTAATGCTTCCTAAGGCCCACTCGACTTCACACTGCAGGATTCTAGCTCTAGGTGAATGACCTCACCATTGTGGTTATTTGGGTCATTAAGACCTTTTTTTATATTGTTTTTCTGTGTATTCTTGCCATGTCTTCTTAATCTCTTCTGCTTCTGTTAGGTCCTTGCCATTTCTATCCTTTATTGTGCCCATCTTTGCATGAAGCGTTCACTTAGTATCTCTAATTCTCTTGATGATATCTTTACTCTTTCCCATTCTATTGTTTTCCTCTTTCTTTTCATTGTTCACTTAAGAAAGCTTTCTTTTCTCTCCTTGCTATTCTGTGGAACTCTACATTCAGTTAGTTATATCTTTCTTTTTGTCCTCTGCCTTTCATTTCTCTTCTTTTCTCAGATATTTGTAAGGCTCCCTCAGACAAGCATTTTGGCTTCTTGTATTTATTTTTCTTGGGATGGTTTTGGTCGATGCCTCCTGTACAGTGTCATGGACCTCTGTCCGTAGTCCTTCAGGCACTCTGTCTATGAGATCTAATCCCTTGAATCTATTTGGCACTTTCACTGTATAATCATAAGGGATTTGATTTGGGTCATACCTGAATGGAAACCCACTCCAGTATTCTTGCCTGGAGAATCCCATGAATGGAGGAGCTTGGTGGGGTACAGTCCACCGGTCGGAGTCAGACACGACTGAGCG
Organism: Redunca redunca; assembly: GCA_006410935.1. NCBI lineage: Eukaryota > Metazoa > Chordata > Mammalia > Artiodactyla > Bovidae > Redunca > Redunca redunca. The sequence goes on along the minus strand of SJYQ01001892.1, from coordinate 36,735 downwards.
ACTTCTCTTTCACTTGAATGGCCTAGTGGTTTTCCCTTACTTTCTTTGAACCTAGATCTCCTAGGGGATTTTTTTTTTTTTTTAACCATCTGAGTCACCAGGGAAGACTTTAAGAGGTGGAGAGTGAAGAGAGGCAGGATGTACAGGTAAAGTATTAGTCACTCTGTTATATGACTCTTTGTTAACCTATGGACTATAGCTTGTCAGGCACCTCTATCCCAGTAATTCTTCAGGCAAGAACACTAAAGTGGGTAACTGTTCTCTTCCCTAGGGGATCTTCCCAACTCAGGGATCAAACCTGGGTCTTCTACATGGCAGGCAGAATTTTCTCCATCTGAGTTACCAGGGAAGCTCAATGTTCAACTGGGCACAAATAAAATTTTCCACTTCTTAGATTACTTTTTTCATTGACACAACTTTATGAGTCCTGATGATACTCTTCTAGGGCAGGGTTTCCTAAAGAAAAGAAAAAAGGTGAAATCACTCAGTCATGTCTGACTCTTTATGACCACACAGACTGATTCCTCTGTCATGGGGTTTTCCAGGCAAGAGTAATGGAGTGGGTTGCATTTCCTTTTCCAAGGGATCTTCCAGACCCAAGGATTGAACCTGAGTCTCCTGCATCACAGGCAGAGCCTTTACCAACTGATCCACCAGGGAAGCCCCGGCTTTGCTAAACTTGGTGCAGTTGACATGTAGTTCAGATCAATTTTTTGTTTTGGGGTAAGTTTCTGCATTGTAGAATGTTTAGCAACATTCCTCTTCCCTAAACATTGGATGTCTGGAGAAGGAAATGGCAACCCACTCCAGTGTTCTTGCCTGGAGAATCTCAGGGATGGGGGAGCCTCATGGGCTGCCGTCTATGGGGTCACACAGAGTCGGACACGACTGAAGTGACTTAGCAGCAGCAGCAGCAGCAGCAGCAGCAAACATTGGATGTCAGTAGTTCTTTCTTGTTTTGGCAATAAAAAATATATTCAGGTATCAACAAATATCTCCTGGAAGTGAAAGGAATAGCACATCACCTCAGTTGCTAAACATTGTTGTGTAGTTTTATACAGCAGGAAAAAAAAAAACATTTTTTAATGTATAAGAATTGATAGTTTTATGACTTAATCCAAATGTGCAGAATAAATTGCTTATAAAAGGGAATCATTTTTCAATAGAAATTAACCAGATGAAAGAGATGGAGAAGGGCACTCCAAGATAGTTTGTACAAAAATCACAGAAGCCTGTGAGATATGGAGAGGCTGTATATCAATAAACATTTATCACATATAAATCAGTTCATAAGCAGAAATGATGGTTAATATAAAGGATTGAATATTACATGTGAAGTTAGTATTTTAAACCATTTGATTTTTTATTTTGGGGTTGAAGAATAGGTTTCTGTGCAAGGTAAAAAAATATCATCCTCTGGGAAGTTAATTAATGGCTTGAAAAATGTGGCAGCTAAGTGTAAAGGGATCTAGTCACAGACACACTTGTGACAGTGCATAAGTATATCGTAAAGTAATGTGGTACAGCAAAAGAATAATAAGAATGGGAAATATGCAAAACTCATTGTCTTATGTAGCAGAAATTAGAGGAGATGAGGTTAAAAGTGTGTGGCTTGAGATTTACAGCAATGAATGACAAAAGTCAAGCTGAAAGATACTCTGTGTTTAGAAAGGGAGTAAAGATATTTTAAACTCTTGAAATTCATAAGCCTGGGTAAATAAACCTCGGTCATCTTATAGCATAAAATCTGAATTATTAGTATTCCTTACAATTCCAATTTTAACTCAACCCAAATCTCAGGATCTAAAACATGATAAGCTATTTCAGAAAACAACAAAAGAGTCCTCTGTATTCACTGGAGTGATTGAGAATGAGATCAGTGGAGACTTTCAAGAGGAAATATTCCTGAGATTGTAGAGAGTATGGGATTAGAGTCCAGGAAAGCTCCAGATGACAATTAGGTATTCTTTAAAATGAACCTCAAGTTGCCTCTTTTTAAAAATTTTAAAGTCTCAAATATATACTCCAATGACACACGTTAGCCATGGGTCGTGGCTGTCAGTTGTCAACGATCTGAAGCCACTCAACGGAATTTAAATCCTGAATGGTCCTACTTAGCTTTGCCTGCCCTGTACTCAGTTATGAAATTTTACAATGTCTCATTTTCTTTATTATAAAGAAATATCATGGATAGAAACAAATTATAATGTGATTTATTACATGATATAATCCATCTAAATATTTGGAAAGAATCATAAGGTGTATTGATCTGTCAATAAATGCCAGCTCTTAATCAATGCACATTTATCTTTTTTTCACAAATGTTAAATAAGTGCTTTATGTGAAAGAGACATTAAATTGATATATTAAATGAGTCCTTTATGTGAAAGAAGCATTTCTACAGAATTACTTGATGGGTATCTTTTTTCCTGCATCTTTTCCAGTCTGAGCATGTGTAATTTCCTAGTCTTTTAACAAACAGGTTTCCATTCATCTATCAACACAGATATTCTCCAAAAATCTTTCTTTTCTTGTCACCAAGTGTAGCGTTAACTGATTCAAAAATGCTGTGAAAAGCATGAGACACATCTGCCTAGTGACTGAACACTCAACTACTATAAGACTGTATCGCTTTTTTTTTTTCCATCCTGGAATTATATTGGATCGCATGGCATACACATTCTTTTTGAAACCAACCCTCCAGTTTCCCATAATCAGTGCAGAATCTCTATCCCCAATGACTTACCAGGGATCATCTGTGATAATACACAGAGAAGTCATAAAGGAGAAAATGGTCTGACGTTTCAGATAGTGAAGGGTGAATGTTTTATACCATAGGATGCACCTGGGGACAGGTTTTCACAAATCTCTAGTGCGTGTTAAATTTCACTGGGGACAAGGATGGAAAAGAAAACACACTATCATTCAGAACATACAAGATTTTTTCTCTAATAGTTGGTTTAGCATCTAAAAATAATTCTCAAACTTTGGTTTCATTTTAGGACTGGGAACCAAAATAAGCCTCTTTTTAAAAATTCCTAGGAGAAGACAGTGCTGAAGACCAGACAAAACAAATCAGTGATACTTATTTACAGAAATAATGGGACAAAAATGGTAAATAAAAACAGCTTGAGATATTCAGACTAGTCAGCATAGACATACTGACAGAGAAATAAAATAATATGTTTTTAATCTAATTCTATATTTCTTTTTTTTTAATTTTTATTTTAACTTTAGTTTACTTTATAATACTGTATTGGTTTTGCTATACATTGACATGAATTCACCACGAGTGTACATGCATTCTCAAACATGAATCCCCTCCCACCTCCCACCCCATAACATCTCTCTGGGTCCTCCCCATGCACCATCCCCAAGCATCCTGCATCCTGCTTCGGACATTGACTGGCGATTCGTTTCTTACATGATAGTATACATGTTTCAATGCCATTCTCCCATCTCATCCCACCCTCTCCCTCTCCCACAGAGTCCAAAAGTCCACTCTATAGATCTGAGTCTCTTTTGTTGTCTCGCATACAGGGTCATCATCACCATCTTTCTAAATTCCATATATATGCGTTAGTATACTGTATTGGTGTTTTTCTTTCTGGTTTACTTCACTCTTTATAATTGGCTCCAGTTCCATCCGTCTCCTTAGAACTGATTCAAATGTATTCTTTTTAATGGCTGAGTAATACTCCATTGTGTATATGTACTTATTTAAGGTCACTGACTTATTTAGGGTCCTAACAGGTGCTGACTTTGGAACATTCACCTCACAGCCTCAGTTACAATTTCTGAGCTTCTTCCACGCAAGAACTGATTACACAAATCTTTCCAGTATCCAAATTACCTCTCTCCAAGTTGTTCCAGTCATATTCAGAATTATTATGAAAGGATTGTATATATTTTTACAAATTGATATTAACTACCCAACCTGAAACTGTTATTTATGACAGGTATTTACTAGGTTGAAAAAAGACTTTGTGCCTTCCAATAGGATTTTAAGCTTTAATATTATGAAAGGAATAAACTTTGATTCATTGAAGAGTACAAGAGAGAGGCTAAGAACCCTGGATTACCTGATGACCTTACTTGAAGTCACACTGGTTTTGTCCTGTGTCATTGGGTCAGGTCCCATTCAATAGTCCTGTTCCTTTTGAATTAAGACTCTCTGACCACATCCTCATGTTAAACTGCCATTAGCTTATCATCCTCCTAGAGAAAGCAATGGTATAGGATCGAGGGCAGTTATATGAAGGAACCCAGCTCAGCCAGGGTCAGGGTGTGTGTACATCTTTGCATCTGAACACTCAGTGATTCATATCAGCAGATTGAAATCAGCCATAGCTGAGGATTTGTACCAGAAAAAAATAAAACACAAAACCAGTGCACATCATCAAATAAAAAGAAATAAATTTAGATGAAATCTGGGAAATATAAATGTAAAGGGTCTAGACATGCTTATATGTTTTGTGGAATTTTCTGAATAAAGATGGGCATCCTTACCATGCAGAGAGAGAAGGGGACTATGGATAAGATGGCCAGATATCTGCTTCCAGGTGCAAGAGTAGATTCAGTAGACTCATGCAATAGAATATCATTCAAGTATGAAAGCAAATGAAATTCTTATTTATGCTACAACTGAAATGAATCTTGAGAACATTATTCTAAGTCAAAGAAACCAGACTCAAAGGGCAAATATTGTTTCATTTCATTTACATAAGATGTCCAGAGATGAGAAATCACAGACACAGAACGTCAATTAATGTGTGCCATGAAATGGGATTGGAGAATGGGGAGTGGCTGCTAAGGGGGATGGAGTATCTTTATTAAATGTACTGGAATTTGATAGTAGTGATGATTGCACAGGTTTTTGGATATGTCAAAAACCAGAGATTAATACTCTCTAAAGAGTGTGCTATAGGGTATGAAAATTATATCTCAATAAATAAAAAAAACTTACTTAGTATGGTATACGCAGACCATACAAGAAAAAAATATTAGATATATGCTGTTAAATTTAGGATATATCACATAAATGTGGTGATGCAATTTTGTGACTGACAACGCAGCTTAACTCAGGTATAACTGTTAAATATTCATTCTGCAGAGAAAGTTTATATGGGAATTCTGGCTTTTTATTCAATTTTCTGTAAACCTTAAACTCTCTAAAAAGTAAAGGAAATGAATTGAAACTAATTTAATAGTAGAAAAAAATTATTATTCCACAAATAGGAAAACATTAAATGATTAAGTTATTTCAGTTTGGAACAACTCTTCCTCCATATGTCTTCATTAGGAAACCATTTAAACTATTCTATTGTGAGAATAAATGTTCATTATGAAAAGTTTGGTAGAATCTTTTGTGCATGTATTTCCTAAATCCTTCATGCAATATACTTTTATTCATATTTAAAATTTAGTATGTATGTGTAAGCCAGGAGTATACAAATAGATTACACATGTGACCTATATGAAAAAAGAAGTTACACACAGAAAAAATGAAGAGGTGCTGTGATGCATGCTATGAGCGCTATTAGGAGATGTAGAGAAAAAAATAAGGAAAATGGCTAAATTTCTTAGAGGAAACATTTAACTAAATTCTAAATGTAAGATAGAAGTCAGCTAGGCAAAATATACATGTTTGCATACAAAATATCACAAATAAGATACAGATGCATCAAGTACTTTATGTTGAAAATATAACGGTGTTTAAATGAAAACTGCCAGCAAATGAAAGATGAAAAACCTGGTATTTGATTTTTCATAAGATCATATGTAAGACTAAAAAAAAAGAATAGATAGTGACTAATGGAGAGAAGATACATTATTTGAGGATACTTTAGAGATAAATACTAAGATCAGATGATTGTTTAGGTGTACAAAGTGGAATTATGGCCAACATCAAAGGTAAATGATGTTTCTGGATTGGTTGACTGAGTGAATAATGGCAGCCATTTCTAAGTTGAGATATTTAAAGAACAGTTCTTGATACAAACACATCTTACATTGATGTACAGAATTTGTCAAGAGCATTGTAAGACGCTTCCTTATACAATTTACCCAGATTTATATTTTTTTTACATTTTGCTCAATTTTGCTTTACCACTGAACAATACGATAGATATATGGATAGATATAGAAGAATTAATAGAAAATGAAGAAATGCAAGGATATGTTCCTTAAAAGGAGTTAAACATAGAATAGAAATAGAAGACTGAGGATTGACATTGGGACATTACAGATAATTGAGCAGACACTACCGAGAAACTGAGGAATTTTTGATCATTTCTCAATTCACTAAGAACTAATTTTTATGAAAACCTGGGTCATGAATTGTATTATTATTTTTTCTGATCAAAAGCATTACTTGTTAAATGTTATATAATTTAAATCAAATAATCCTCAAAACTATACACTGGAGAATTGTTTATAATTCTGAGAAAATAAAGTTAGCTTATTTCTTTCTTTCACAGACTCTCCAATAAAGTTGCTTTATGTCAGTAATCTCATGAAAAGCTAACCCTACAGTGAATAGTCAATAAATCAGGCAGTAATGCAGGAAGCAGTTGTGGTTCATGCTGCTAAAATGCAAGTAAAAGAATAAAAAGGTAATTTTAATGTAAGATTTGAGCATGATCTGACAAGTACAGAGAGAGGAAGAGCAGGTGGGAAGTATATAAGTGAATACAAGGATGATGGGATGGGTTGATCATTATTGAAAAAGAACGGTAATGAAAAACTATGAAGATATATTTGGGAGTAAAGAGACTTACTCACCAACTGTTGGGAGTTGGTTCTGCTCTAACTAGATACATGAAGAGTACTGTCATTTTCATATCACTATCACCCATGGCTTGGAACTCCTCAGCTTGTCTTATTCCTTTGCATAATGTGTCCTGAAATACCTCTTCCTTTTACCTCTACCTTTGTAACTGCACATAGTCAACATCAGGAACTTTAATTATATGGTGCTGGGCCATCTGCCATGGGTACCCATCTCTGAGATAACCTTTTATGCTTTTCTTTTTTATCTGCAATACAGAAATCCCTCATCTTTTGCAGGTCCGTCTGAGATAATGTTTTTGCATTTATTCTCCAGTAAAACTCACAAGAAGATCTGAGTTATTCTGGGGTATAGCATCAATTTATCCAGCTTGAATTGAAACAAAAAGCTGCTAGCTACTGATTTAAATGTTTTCTAATGGAATTGTGAAGAAGGAGGAGTTATAAACACAAAATGAGGCATTTATTACCCACTAGCTAATGACACGGGGTTTTAATCATGCCTCTTTGGGTTATCTGCACCTCTGTTCAGTTCAGTCACTCAGTCATGTCCGACTTGTTGTGACCCCATGAATTGCAGCACACCAGGCCTCCCTGTCCATCACCAACTCCCAGAATTCACTCAAACTCGTGTCCATTGAGTTGGTGATGCCATCCAGCCATCTTATCTTCTGTCATCCCCTTCTTCTCCTGACCCCAATCCTTCCCAGCATGAGAGTCTTTTCCAATGAGTCAACTCTTCGCATGAGGTGGCCAAAATATTGGAGTTTCAGCTTTAGCATCAGTCCTTCAAAAGAACATCCAGGACTGATCTCCTTTAGAATGGACAGGTTGGATCTCCTTGCAGTCCAAGGGACTCTCAAGAGTCTTCTCCAAAATCATAGTTCAAAAGCATCAGTTCTTTGGTGTTCAGCTTTCTTCACAGTCTAACTTTCACATCCATACATGACTACGGGAAAAACCACAGCCTTGACTAGACAGACCTTTGTTGGCAAAGTAATGTCTCTGTTTTTGAATATGCCATCTAGGTTGGTCATAACTTTCCTTCCAAGGAGTAAGTGTTTTTTAATTTCATGGCTGCAGTCACCATCTGCAGTGATTTTGGAGCCCACCAAAATAAAGTTTGACATTGTTTCCACTGTTTTCCCATGAAGTGATGGGACCAGATGCAGCATCCCTGAAATCATTGCTATGACTTTCAGATAATTCTTTACCATTCTCCACCTCCACACCACATACAGGCTAAGTACAGAGATTTATTTTTAATAGGCTGAGTTTTTTTTTAAATTTATTTATTTATTTTAACTGGAAGCTAATTACTTTACAATATGGTGGGTTTTGTCATACATTAACATGAATCAGCCATGGTTCATATATACATGTGTCCCACTGTCCTGAAGCCCCCTCCCGCCTCCCTCCTCACCCCATCCCTCCCAGAGCACCACAGGATGAATTTATTTTCTGTTGTTCTCATTGACAAATAATTATAAAGTCTATTTAAATACAAACATGTTTTATGCTAATGAATTCTATTTAAATAGAATTCCTTCTATGTGACCCTTCCTTTTAATGAGGCAATTCTGATATGAATTTTATGTTCCATTCACTATTGAAAGTGGTATATTGAACTCTCCTACTATTTTTGTGTGGCTGTGTATATCTCCCTTTAGTTATATTAATGCTTGCTTCACATATTTGGGGTCTCTAGTATTTATAATGTATTTTCATAATGAATTCTCCCTTTTAATATTACATGATGTCTTTGCTTTTAAGTGACTTTTTTTTTTTTTTGCCATCCTCTGCAGCTTACAAGATCTTAATTCTCTGCATGCATGCTTAGTTTCTCAGTCCTGTCTGACTCTTTGCTACCCAGCGGAATATAGCCCATGGACTAGAGACTAACCCCATGGACTTTAGATTACAGGCTCCTCTGTCCTTGGAATTTTCCAAGCAAGAATCCTGGAGCTGGGTTGCCATTTCCTCCTCTGGGGATCTTCCCAACCCAGGGATCAAACCCACATCTCCTGTGTCTCCTGCATTGGCTGGGGATTCTTTACCACTGAGCCACCTGGGAAGTGCTTAGTTCCCTGACCAGGGACCAAATCCCTGGCCCAAGGCAGTGAAAGTGCTAAGTCCTATCCACTGGACCTACAGGGAACTCATGCTGACAATTTTAGCTAAAAGCTTATTTTGTCTGATAAAAGCATCCCCATACTTGCCTTTTGTTTGCCATTGTCATGAAATTTCTTCTGTGCATTTACTTTCAGCCTCTATCTGTTCATAATTCTTAAATCTATTGACTCTCTTGTAGATAGTATATAGTTAGATTTAGTTTTTATTTAGTCATATATCTTTTACATATATCTGATTATCCATTAACAAGTTTTGTATTCCTTCTCTCACTGTATTTTTTTTTCATGTTTTGGTTCATGATTTATATTTACAGAGCTTTTTAAAGCCAAATACTTTGTGGGTCAAATTTATTTCTGCATTATTCAACAAGATGTCATTCCAAAATTTCTTTTACCTCCATATCTTTAATAGCGTGCTCCGTTTGCTTTATTGTAGTAAAGTATTTCCTTGGTTTATTTCTTTCTTGAACTGTGCATTAGTCCAAAATTAGAAACGAGATGTCCTTCCCTGTGTACTTGGTTCTTCTTCAAAACTATCATGAGTCCTCAGTGTTAAAGATTGATTGAAGACAGTTTAAACATGATCTCTACCAGTGCAGCATCCTGGGAGAACATGAAGGTGCATGGGCAGAGGAATAGCAAAGAGTAAATAAAGATCTGAAGTCTTTTTTTGCAAGTCAGTTTCTCCCATGACAGGTTTAATTTTAGTTCATATTTTAAGATGATATATTAATTCCTTCAGGGCATCATAATTGTCTACATTGATAATATTGGATTAAACTCTCTATAATGCTGATTTTCTGTAAGATAATGTTATATGTTATCTTAAAGCCTTCAGATTAATTGATCTTGAATACATTGATAAAAAATAGGGAAATGTTAAATTGTTCATTATACAATGCCATTTTTATTGAAGTTTTAAGAAGTCTCAGATATTATCCTTGTTCATACAAGTGTAAATAAGACAAAGTTACTGTCCTCTACATACTTGTGGTAGATGATTTTTAAGCACTGGAATTTATTTGTCTCTATTTTTAATTCNATTTTACATTATTTTTATATCAATATTTCAGAAAAAAAGTAGACAAAAATAGATGTCATTAAAATTTTCAAAATATAGATTCACAAGGAGTTATCAGAAAATGACTCATGGCCAGAATTACAGATAAGAGCTGGATTAACAGTTTGAAGATATGAATGTTTGACATGATCCTTAGAAGTTATCTGGGATCAACTGCTGTTTTCTACAATTTACTTATCTGTGCAGGTCTAAGTGTTAGTCAAGAGAAAGCTCTAGGTTGTAAATGTCAATGTGAATGTTAAGTCACTTGTTCAGTCATGTCAGACTCTTTGCGACCCCAAGGACTGTAGCCCACCAAGCTCCTCCATCCATGGGATTCTCCAGGCAAGAATATTGGAGTGGGTTGCCATTTCCTTCTCCAAGTGATCTTCCCGACCCAGGGATCAAACCCAGGTCTCCCTCACTGCAGGCAGACTCTTTAACCTCTAAGCCACCACGGAAGCCCCTAGGTTGTAAAGGACAAGGCAAAAACAATAATGGAAACAATTGGAAATCACAATATAAGAGTTTCTTAGAGTAGTAAACCAAAGTTCTTAAGTATTGGATGATTCATTAAGTGTCTCCTTCCATTATGAGTATCAGAGATTTAAAATATTTTTTCAGATATAGAAATGTGTAGAAGACCTAGCTTTTAGTATATTGATGTTGCTACTTTGAACTAACCTAAATTTTCTTTAGAAAGATCCACTAATGATTAAGATGTTTGGAGCATACAAACATTGTTAGCACATGGTCACGGATTTGTTTGGTCTTCACTCCATAGACGATTGGGTTGAGAAAAGGTGGGACTAACAGGTAAATGTTAGATAAAAGAATATGAACGTATGGTGGTATGTGAGAACCAAATCTGTGTGTGAAGAAAGAGAAGAAGCCAAGGAGGTAGAACTGCATGAAGACACAAATATGAGCGATGCATGTATTAAAGGCTTTCAATCTTGCCTCCTTCTGGGGCAGTTGAAAGACGGTGATAAAGATCTGAATGTAAGACAGGGTGATAAAGATTATGTCAAATCCTAAGATAGTGAAGGCAACAAATAGACCATAGATCTTGTTGATCCGTATATCTTCAGTAGCCAGCTTCACAATGGCCATGTGCTCACAGTAAGAATGGGAGACGACTGTGGTTCGGTAGAATTTGAGACGATATTTGATTAGTACTAGGCATGGTGCACCAAGTATGGCAGCCCTGAGTGTCACCCCAACCCCAATGTGAGTCAAGAGTTTTGGGGAGAAGATGCTGGCATGTCTCAAGGGATTACAGATGGCCACATAGCGATCTAGGGCCATCGCCAATAGGACACCTGATTCAATTCCCTGGAATGAGTGAAGAAACCACATTTGTAGAAGACAGGCTTCAAAAGAAATCTCTATCAAATGAAACCAGAAGATGCCTAACATTTTGGGGAGAATACAAGTGCTAAGTGCAATGTCTGTGGCCCCCAACATAGTGAGAAAAATGTACATAGGACTATGGAGACTGGTTTCATATTTGATTATCACCAAAATTAGAGTATCCCAATTACTGCCATAAGGTACATGACACAGAATGGAATCCCGATCCAGCATTGCACTGACTCCAAGCCAGGAATCCCGATGAGTGTTAATACAGAGGGCATGAAGACTGAGCCGTTGGGTCCCAGCATGGCGACTGGGTCAGTAGAATCAAGTAGGGATATTGCTGTTTCATCTCCTATTCCCTGTTAAGTTTCAAAAATTAAAAATAAGGATAAATTATTTAAGTAAAATGTACTTTAGTTTGATTACGAGGATACCATTTTATTGGTCCCAATGGCTCCTCTCTAATTTTCCATCTCTTTTCCCAATGCCTTTCAATGATCAATTATGAGATTCTATGTTTCTGCATGGCTTTATCATTTTCAATGAGAAAAGTTAAGTGGACTGGATAACTTCTTTCTAGTCCTTGACTTTTGGAACAAATAAATTCCCTTTAGCTTATGTTTGCTAATCACCCTCAGTGCTGTCTTTGTGACCTGCCAATTCAAATTGAGGGAACAATTCATTTAATTCAGAGTAAAGAATTTCAAAAACTAAACTGTACCTGGATTAGACATGAAGGATCTATACCAGTGGTAAATCATTCTGCTTGATTATAATCAGAAAACAAGTTTAATGAGAATATTTTTCATTTTGAAACTCACTTTTTTTTTTTCTAGGTTAGTCTCTTCCATGATTGGATCCCTCTACAATAGACTCAGACTGCTTTAAATCTAATTTTTCAAATTTTCAGTATTTTCCCAAGGACAAGCTCTACATCTTTACCTTCCATTTCTTAAACTCTGATAAGATAAATCTATTATTTAAATTTTATTTTTGGTTTTTATAAAACTTTTTATTTTGTATTGGGATATAACCAATTAACAAACAATGTGATAGTCTCGGGTGAACAGTGAAGGGACTCAGCCACACATATACATGTGTCCATTCTCCCCCAAACTCCCCTCCCATCCAAGCTGCCACATAACATTGAACAGAATTCCATCCACAAAACATTGAACAGAGTTTCATGTGCTATACAGTAAGTCCTGTTGTTTATCAATTATAAAATTAGAGTCTGCACACAATGTTCCCAAACTCCCCAACTGTCCCTTCCCTCTTCCTTTTCCCCAGAAACACTAATCTCATTCTCAAAGTCTGTGAGTCTGTTTCTGTTTTGTACATAAATTCATTTGTATAATTTGTTTTTAGATAATGGGTGTTACCCTTTATCCTTAGCTTGAAGGAAAACCTCATGTTCTTGTCCTCTCCATTATCCTTCAAGTTACCCTTTATCCTTAGCTTGAAGATCTCCCTTTTAGACCTTTTCTCACTATGCCTTGTTGTGTGCATATCACTTGTAACCAATTTCAAGTACCAACTTATACCTCCTATGCTTCTCTTTCATTATCAATAAACATTAAGCCTGAATATTTAGTTTTTCTTAACTATTTGCAGTAACATACAACTCTCTATGAAATTTAATATTTCCTTTACTTAAGCCTCAGGCATCTTATAGCCACTAAAACTACAATTTCTATACAGGTAAACTTTTTTCTTTTATATAGCTGTTTTTCATCGGAGCAGATTCATCTCTTAGTCTCTGCCCTTCAGTGATTACTTCACCCATAACACTGTATGCTTCCAGGGCCTCCTATGAGTGGCTTTGTCTTATCATTTTCCAAAGTTTTCAGGGTTTTCTTGCCTGCTAATGAAAGTTGCTCAGTTGTATCTGACTCTTTGTGATCCCATGGACCATACAGCCCATGGAATTTTCCAGGCCAGAATACTGGAGTAGATAGCCATTCCCTTCTCCAGGGGATCTTTCCAACCCAGGAATCAAACCCAGGTCTCCATCATTGCAGGAGGATTATTTACCAGCTGAGCCACAAGGAAAGCCGAAGAATACTGGAGTGAGTAGTCTATCCCTTCTCCAGCAGATCTTCCCTCCAATTCCCTAATATTTCTTCCTGAATGGCATGTAATATATGTTCATATATGTGTGTCTTTAACCCCAGTAAAAGCAAAATATGAATTTGCTAATTATAAATATTTCCTTTGATTAATTTTACAGCTCATTTTTGGAACCCTTAAGACAACATATAAAACATAAAGACAAGGAGAAATCCTAAAACAACAGATTTGAAACAAGAAAAATCTCACGTTATTGTCCTTTCTGTTATCCTTCAAATTTCTCCCTGATTATCTCTGAGACAAAAAATGATATCTATGACCTATCTCAGGTCAATTACAAGAGCATTTATTGCTTTCTTTTTTTTTTTTTCTTAAAATTTATTCATCTGCTCTCAAGGTTTTCCTTTTGGAGACCTACATTCAGGACCTCTCCATTGAGCAAATACAGAATATACCAGAATAGATGCTTTGCAAATTACTATTTAACACTACTACACACATTTGAGAAGTTTATTTCCTAGTGATTTTATTCAATACATGTTAATTAAATATCTATTATGATCCAAGTATTATTTGCAGAAAATGGGAAACAAATATCAACTTATTTATTGTAGGCATATGAAGTAAATATATTGTGCAGAGTGCTTGGAAGTCAAAAAGTGATGTCCAAAAAGTGATGACCATTTATCGAATATGTTTTGTATTATTCTGTTTTTAAGGTTTTTAACTTTTAGATTACTTTATTTTCCTTGGATTAAGATACTGGCATCATTTTGTTGTTGTTTTTAAGTCGCCAAGTCATGTCTGAATATTGGAGTGGGTTGACATTTCCCTCTCCAGGGGATCTTCCTGACCCAGGGATCAAACCCACATCTCCTGCATGAGCAGGTGGATTCTTTATCACTGAGCCACCAGAGAAGCCATTGATATCATTACCTTATTTTTTAGTGAAAACTGAGACTTTTGCTATTACAAATAATACTTTGATCTAAATTCTATGGACTATTGACTCAGAAAAAATAAAAAGGTAGTTTGTGTCCTCCAAGATTTTACAGATCTAATTTAGTAAATATTTTGAGATAGACATCAGAGTGCAACTAAATCATGATGGGATGGGTTTTTAGTGAAAATACACTAAATATTTCAATCAGTTTGTTCTTCCTCAGAATCTGAAAGAAAATATCTTCTATTTTAACTTCTTAATTCACCACAAAACACATACAATATAGTATATGTTTATCAGATGCTACATGTCTGACATAGAGCCCCACTTGCAATATCATTCCTCTACATACACTCCAACAATCTCTGTGATTTTTCTCAAAAAAAAAAATGTGTGCTATTCTCTTTATCTGGAATGTTAAGTTGAGAGATTTAACTTGGTCATATAAGGAATATTTGTTCAATAGAATCTGAATACG
>SJYQ01001892.1:0-21872 GCA_006410935.1 Redunca redunca | reverse complement strand
ATGGAAATCAAAGCTCTACAGAAGTAAATATTGTGAATAATTAGAGAAAGTTGAGCAACAAGAGAAGACTGCAGTAAATAAACAAACAGATATATAAAATAGACAAGATTTTATTCTGTCTGAAAGATTATATCTCTTATGAAGAAGGTACTAAAATAGTTTCCTTTACAGGTGATAGTTTTATATTTCTAATGTGAAATGAAATTCATATTATATACATAAGACAAAAAATTTAAATATGAAAACATACCCTCTGTCCTTTTGCCTCCCTTATTCCCTACTATGCATTGTTTATATGAAGTATGCATTGACCAAACTGCCCCCATCTGCAGACATACCTTCTCCACTATAAAGAGCAATACTCTCCTGGAACCAGTAAGACTTCTTAAATCTCTTTGATCTTCTAAGGGCTTAGAATAACCTACCACTTTGTACTTGCAAATCTGGATTATGTAAACTGTCAAAAATACATCTTTTAAGGTACAGTTGTCTGTCTCAAAAAAATTATATAACTGTGCTTTGAGTTCTAATAGGGGGAACAGTTCTGAGAGCTTTTTATGATGCTATTCCTGAGTTATAATCCTCAATTTGGCTCAAATAACATTTTCTATTTCTTGTTGTTGTTCAGGCTCTCATCCATGTCTGAATTTTTGTAACCACATGGACTTCAGTACTCCAGGCTTCCCTGTCCTTCACTGTCTCCTGGAGTTTGCTCAAACTCATGTCCATTGAGTAAGTGATGCCATCCAATCACCTCACCCTCTGTCATCCCCTTCTCCTCCTGCCTTCAATCTTTCCCAGCTTCAGGGTATTTTCCAATGGATCAGGTCTTCACATCAGTTCAGTTCAGTTCAGTTCATTTCAGTCGCTCAGTCGTGTCCGACTCTTTGCGACCCCATGAATCGCAGCATGCCAGGCCTCCCTGTCCATCACCAAATCCCAGAGTTCACTCAGTCGCGTCCATCAAGTCAGTGATGCCAACCAACCATCTCATCCTCGGTCGTCCCCTTTCATCCTTCCCCTAATCCCTCCCAGCATCAAAGTCTTTTCCAATGAGTCAACTCTTCACATCAGGAGGCCAAAGTATTGGAACTTCAGCTTCAGCATCAGTCCTTCCAATGAATATTCAGGATTGATTTCCTTAAGATGGACTGGTTGGATCTCCTTGCAGTCCAAGGGACTCTCAAGAATCTTCAACACCACAGTTTGAAAGCTTCAACTCTTCGGCTCTCAGTCTTCCTTAT
Source organism: Redunca redunca (assembly GCA_006410935.1). NCBI lineage: Eukaryota > Metazoa > Chordata > Mammalia > Artiodactyla > Bovidae > Redunca > Redunca redunca. Next base: position 20,628 of record SJYQ01001892.1, on the reverse strand, counting down.
AGTCCAACTCTCACATACATATGTGACTACTGGAAAAACTATAGCTTTAACTATACGGATCTTTGTCAGCAAAGCAATGTCTTTGCTTTTTACTATGCTGTAGCCCTTTTTATTTATTAGATTAGTTTTTTTCATTGACACTAACTTCATGAGCCCTAATATCCTTCTATACAAGAAGAATATTCTTCTATTCTTCCTTGGTTATTAAATATTGTTTGTTTTTTTTTTAACTGCTGCTGCTGCTAAGTCGCTTCAGTCATGTCCAACTCTGTGCGACCACAGAGGCAGCAGCCCATCAGGCTCTGCCGTCCCTGGGATTCTCCAGGCAAGAACACTGGAGTGGGTTGCCATTTCCTTCTCCAATGCATGAAAGTAATAAGTGAAAGTGAAGTCGCTCAGTCATATCCGACTTTGTGACCCCATGGACTGCAGCCTACCAGGCTCCTCCATCCATGGGACTTTCCAGGCAAGAGTCCTGGAGTGGGTTGCCATTCCCTTCTCCTGTTCTCTTACAGGGCAGGAAAAAAAAAAACAAAACACGACAGTCTTTAATGATTAAGAATTAACGGTTATGTGCCTTTAATCAAATTGGGAGAATAAATTGCCTAGGAAGTGGAATCATTTTTCAGTGGAATCATAATCAGATAAAAGAGATGTGGGGGGCACTCAAAGAGAAAATGTTTTGTACAAAAACCACAGAAGATTGTGAGCTATGGCAAGGCTGTATATAAATAAACGTGTTTCATACATAATATATTTCATAAGCAGAAATGATGGATAATAAAAAGCAAAGAATACAAAAAGTGAAGTTAATGTTTTAAGCCAAATGATTTAACATTTTAGGATTTAAGATCATTCTTTTTGGAAGGTAAAAACTTCATCTTCTAGCAGCTGGATGAATGGCTTAAAAGACATGGCAGCTCAGTGTGATGAGACTTGGATGGGAGACTAAGTCAGAAAGATATTTGTGATAGTCCATACATTATATTAAGAGGAGATGTGGTCTAGCAAAAGAATAAAAAGAATTCAAAATCTGTTGGTCTCGTTGTCTTTATGTAACAGAAATTGGAAGGGATGGGGCTAAGAGTGTTCTTGGGTTGAGAATTATAGCAATGAATGACAAAAGACAAGCTGAAAGGAACTTTGTGTGTATAGATGTGTTTGTTTAGAAAGAGAAGAAAGATATCTTAAACACTGAAATTCATAAACCAAAGTAAATGTACTTTGGTCATTTTTATAGCATAAAACTTGAATTATTAGTGTTACATACAGGTCCAATTTTGATTCAAGCTGAATTTCAGGATCTAAAAGATTTAAGGAATTCAGGGCTCTAAATCCACACTCCCTACAATCTCAGAAATTTTTCCTCAATGAACTCTCTGACATTCACCCACTGAGCTCTATCTCAAGTCCTCCAGTGACAGATAACTCTCTTTGTTTTCTCAGATAGCTTGCCACATTTCAGGTCAGCTCTGAATGTCAAACAGATTTTTTATATAGCATCCTTAAATGGGCTCCTTCTAAATTCCTTATTAAATTCCCAAATCTGCAATCCAGTGATGCACATTAGCTATGAGTCATGGCAGTGAATTGCACAGGATCTGAAGTCAGTCAACAGAGTTTAAATCCGACACAGACAGTTATGAAACTTTACATGGTCTCGATTTCGTTACAAAGACATATTTGTGGATAGAAACATATGACAGCATGATTGTGAGTATTATATGACATAATCCATCTAAATATTTGGAAGGAAACAAAGGCGTATTGATCTGTCAATAAATGCCAGTTTTTAATAAATGAACTTTTACCTTTTTCTCACAAATCACTTGAGATATTAAAAGAGCATTTTATCTGAAAGAGGATTTCTACTGAATTACTTGAAGGATATCTTTTCTTCCTGCATCTTTTCTAGTCTAAACATGTATAATTTCCTGATCTCTTAACAAATAAGCTTTCCATTCATCTATCAGCACAGATATTATTCTCTAAAGGTCCTTCATTTTGTCAACCTCACTTTACAGTTTGTCACCAAACATGGCTTAATTGATTCTGAAATGCTGTGAAAAGCATAGGACACATCTTTCTAGCATTTGATCACTTAATTACTGTAAAATTATATATTTTTTATCCTGGAATTATATGATCAAGTTGTGTGTGTATGTGTGTGTGTGTATGTATATATATGTATACATATAATGAAACCAAGCCTCCAGTTTCCCACACTCAGTGCAGAATTTCAAACCCAAAGACTTACCAGGAATCCTCTGTGGTGATACAGGTCGAAACGATAAAGCAGAAAATGATCTGATGTTTCAGATAGTAAAGGATGAATGTTTTGTACTATAGCATGCACCTGGGGGATTGGTTTTTACCAGTCCCTGGTGAGCTTTCAGGGTCATTTGTTCAGAACATACAAGATTTATTCTCTAATGGTTTTTCATCTAAAAATATTTCTCAAACTTTGGTTTCACCTTGGGACTGGGAAATAAAATGAACCTCCTTTTAAAAATCCCTAAGAGAAGACAGTGCCCCAAGACCACACACACAAAAATCAATGATGCTTATTAAAAAATAATGAAATAATAAAGGTAGACAATAACATCTTGAGATATTCAGATTGATCAACGTGGACATAGGGGGTACCAATATTTCTTATTTAGGCACATGGTTGGGGCTGACTGGGAATGTTCACCTCAGGGCCTCAGTTACCAGTCAGTTTCTGATCTTCTCGGCAAAATCCGGCAACACAAATCTTTTCTGATTGCAAACCATCTTTCTCCAAATTGTCCCAGTTATGCTCAGAGTGGTCATGAAAAAATAGTATACATTTTCAAAAATTTTAGTGTCCTTCTAAAATTGATATCAATTTCCCAACCTGAAACTGTTATTTATGTCAGGTATTATACTTACTTGGTTTAATCAAGGTGTATGACTCACAATAGGGATTTTAAACTTTAGCATCAATAGGAGAAAGAGAAATATTTCAATTTTCTGAAAAGTACAAGAGACAAGTTATCAACCCTGGATTACCTAAAGGCCTTAATTAAAATCACACTGGTTTTGCCCTATGTCATTGGGTCAGGCCCTATTTAGAAGCTCTATTCCTTTTGAATTAAGAGACTCACTGACCACATCCTCTTATTAAGCAGCCATAAAATCATCATCATCTCAGAAAAAGCAATGGTATAGGATTGAAGGCAGATATACAGATAAGCCAGCTCAGCCTGGATCAGGGTATGTGCATGTCTTCACACCCAGTGATTCACATCAGCAGATTGAAATCAGCCACAGCTGAGTATCTGCACTGGAGAAATAAAACCCAAAACCAGTGCATATAATCAAGTAATAAGAAATAAGTTTAAGTGAAATGTGAAAAATAAAAACAAGCCTGGACATCCCTTGTGGAATTTTCTGAGTGAAAATAGATGTCATTACCAGGCAGAGAGACAGGGATCATAGAAAAGCTTATTTGAAGAGAGATCTGTTTCCTCGGTGCCAGAGTAGACTCAGTTATCTCATGCATTAGAATATCACTCAAATATGAAGATAAATGAAACTCTTATTTATGCTACAATCCAAATGAACCTTGAGAACATTATTCTAAGCGAAAGCAGTCAGAAATAAAACGTCAGATATTTTTTTCATTTCACTTATATGAGATGTCCAGAGAAGTGAAATCACATACACAGAAAGTCAATTAATGTGTGCCATGAAATGGGGGCAGGAGAATGGGGAGTGTCTGCTAGAGGGGGATGAAATATTTTTATTGGGATAATGAAAATGTTCAGGAATTTGATAATAGTGATGAATGTCCGATTTTTTGGACATATCAAAAACTAGAGTCGTATACTCTTAAAAGATTGTGCTACATGGTATGTAAATTATATCTCAATAAATTTAAAAAAATGATTCATTATAATATACAGAAACCATACTAAAAAGATTATTAGATATATGCTTTTAAATTTAGAATACATAAAATAAATGTGGTGATGTGATTTAATGATCAAGATGGCAGCTAAGCTCAAATATAGTTGTTAAATATTTACCCTGGGGAGAAAGTTTATACTGGAATTCAACATTCTACTCAACTTTTTGGTAAACACCTTAAACTGTTCTAAAAATAAATTAAAAATAATTAAAAAGCAGGAAATATCATTTTATAGCTGTGAAAATAAGTTTTTTGAGTTTGGAACACCTCTTCCTCTACATTCCCTCATTAGGAAATCATGTAAATTATTGTCATTATTATTATTACTGTTCTGAGAATAAGTTCTTATTATGAAAATTTGGTAGAATTTTTATACATTTATTTTCTGAATGCTCCATTCATTAGGTATTTATTCATAATTAAAATGTGTCGTGTATGCGTAGGTCATGAATATACAAATAGAGTGATCTATATTATACACAGCATGAGTGCTACTAGGAGAGATAGAGAAAAAAAGGAAAATCGCTAAACTCCTTAAAGGAAATGCCTAACTAGAATCTAAAAGCAGGAAAGCAGTCAAACGGGGTTGGGGGTGGGGGGAGGAGGGATACATATTTGCATATGTAATATTAGGAATAAGATATAGAATCAACAAATTTTGTACTTTATGCTGAAAATACAACAATGTTTATATGAAAATGCCAGGTGACTCAGCAGTAAAGAATCCTCTTACAATGCAGGAGACACACAGGTAATGCATATTCAGCTCCTGGGTCAGGATTCCTGTGGAGAAGGAAATGGCAATCCACTCCAGTATTCTTGCCTGGGAAATCTCATGGACAGAGGAGCTTGATGGGCTAGAGTCCATGGTGTTGCAAAGAGTTGGACATGACTTAGTGAGTAAGCAACAAAAACCTCAAGCAAATGGAAGATGAGAAAGAAACCATTTTATTTTTCATAAGATTGAGAGAGGGAAAGTGAAATGTTTGCTGCTCAGTCCTTTGACCCCATGAACTATAGCCCACCAGCCTGCTTTGTCCATGGAATTTTCCAGGCGTGAATACTGGAGTACGTTGCCCTTTCCTTCTGCAGACAAATAATCTAACTGTCCAAAATCCTATTCAGGATCAACACAGTGCATTTAATATTCATATCTCTTTAGACTTCTTTAACCTACAGGAATTCCTCAGACTTTCTTTTATCTTTTGTTTTCATTTCTAAGGATTTATTTTCTTACTGTTTTAAAGCTTTATGTTGAAGTCTAACACATGTACACAAATCATTTGTTTTCAAGCTTAAATAATTTTTCACAATATAAGCATAAATATGTAACAATCCATTTGAGTAATATAACACTATTTGTACCTACAAACCCCTTCCTGAATTTTTCATTACATCATAATTTCTGCAAGAAAAGGAAAAGACACACATCCACTATTGTATTGTTTTATGTTTCTTATTCTCATTAACCAAGTAAAGCCCACAATCCTTCTGGCAGATAATTGTCATGGGCAAATAGAATTTGGAAACCAGCTTACACGCATGCAAATTAAAAATAACAACAGTAAAAAATAACAATTAGAAAATTCTGGAATCACAAATAACATGGATTTTTGTTGTTTTGTTTTGAAAGATTGTTACTATTGCACAAAAGGAAAAGCCTGAAAGTATTATTTGTGGTAAATTTTATAAACAGAACATTTATAAACAGAACATTTTTCCCCTATGGATACAGATCTGCTTGGTCTTTGCACCATAGACAAGTGGATTGAGAAATGGAGGGACCAACAGATAAGTGCTAGGAAAGAGGATGTGAATATAAGGTGGGATGTGAGAACCAATGTTAGGACCAAACTGGAGCCAGAACAGGCTCTAAGGGGCAGGCCTGAGGTTTAGTCTCTAGGAAAGCTGAGGCACTGGGAACTCCCGCAGGCAGTGTAGCTTGACCAATCAGGAAGGTCCTCCTCTTTCCAGGACTTCCGGATAGCCCTAGCCAATCAGGGAGGTCCCCCTCAATGTCTGACCTGAGCCAATCAAGAAAACCCTGCCCGTGCCAATCCGGATAGGGATGCGAGGTTTAAAAGTCCCGCGCGTACAGTTTAGCCAATCAGCTATGCTGTTACAGGAACAAAGAACCGTCTGTATAAAAGTAGATGTGATTCAGAGCTCGGGGCTCTTGTCGGATTCCGCAAGATGTGCTGGATGAGACGTGAGTTCTCGCTCGGGCTAGCAATAAAACCCCTTTATGCTTTTGCATTGCTGTGGATGTCTTATTCTCTCAGTTTTGGGGACTCGGACTCTGGGCATAACACCAAATCTATGTGCAAAGAATGAGAAGAAACCAAGGAGGCAGAACTGGAGAAAGACACAGATGTGAGGGATGCAAGTAATGAATGCTTTCAACCTGGCCTCCTTTTGGGAATATCAAAAAACTGTGATGAATATCTGCATATAGGACAATGTAATTAATGTGAGTTCAAACACTGCAATGTTGAAAGCCACAAACATACCATAGATTTTGTTGACCCTGATATTTTCTGCAACCAGTTTCACAATGGCCATATGCTCACAGTAAGAGTGGGAGATGACTGCTCTATAATAAAACTGAAACTGGAACTTTATCAGTACTAAGGATGGGGTTACAAGAATGGCAGTCCTGAGTGTTACTGCAGCTGCTATTTGGGTTACTGGAAGGGGGCTAAGATGGCAGCATGTCTGAGGGGATAACAAATGACTACATAGTGGTCCAGGGCCATGGCCAGGAAGATGCCTGATTCTAGGCCCTGAAATGTGTGAAGAGCCACATTTGAAGCAGGCAAGAATCAAAATATATTTCTGGTACATGAAACCAGAAGATTCCAAGCATTTGGGCACAATACTGGTCTGTACAATATCTATGACTCCTAGCATGCCTGAGAAAATATACTTGGGCTCATGGAGGCTGGGATCTCATTTGATGATGATCAGAAGCAAGGCATTTCTGATCATAGCAGTGAGATACAGGACACAGAATGGAATCCCAATCCAACACCACACAGACTCTAGACCTGGGATCCCTGTTAGTGTCAACACAAAAGGCATGAAGACTATGATGTTAATAGGCAGTGTCCTTGGGTCTCCTGACATAAACAAAAAAAAACATTTCTCTGTCAGTGCTACCCCCTCTTCTACTTCCTATTTTCATCCAAAGTCATCGTACTGAGTGTGTATGATTTTGGCAGAGCTCAGAACACATCATCCACCTCATTCATATATAGAAGGTAAAAGAAAGATCCATAAAGACACATCATTTTTTTTTAAGGAAAGGCATCCACAAGACCTAAAAATATGATGTGCAACTGTGTTAAATAGAACCAGCTAAATTCCTAAGTAAGGGAATCAACTGCTGATTTGTCTGTTATTTCATTTCAGAACTGTGGACCAAAAAAGTATACTTGTTTATTTTACTTGGCAATTATGTGTTAGTCAGAGGTTGGTGATTCTCTCCATATTTCACATTCCAGTTACTGCTTCAGTATTCTGTTATTCTCAGTCAAAAACAGTTGGTCTGGATAAGAGTTTGACCATTACATTAGTGCAGAATGCTCTCTAAGAAAGAGAGTAAACATACAAACATTTTACTTAAAAGCAAACTACTTTTGTCTATGTATGGATCTATATTGTCTGCCTCTGTGTCAGACGAGATGTCTTTTCAGGAGAATGTGAGGAAGAGTTTTAGGAAAGGTCATTCAAATACGTATACATTTTCAGAATCTGGGTCAAGATTTTTCGCTATGTTTTTACTTTGAAACATGTATAATATCATAAAAGAAATGAATCACCAGTCCAGGTTCAATGCAGGATACAGGATGCTTGGGGCTTGTGCACTGGGGTGACCCAGAGGGATGGTACGGGGAAGGAGGTGGGAGGGGGGTTCAGGATTGGGAACATATGTACACCCATGGTGGATTCATGTTGATGTATGGCAAAACCAATACAATATTGTAAAGTAAGTAATAATAATAATAAATATAAATTCAATTAAAAAAACTGTAGTAAGTTTTGGCTATGTTTCTTAATAGTGGAAATACTTAAGTTTCTGTGGCTAAAATAAATAAAATAAATTCTATATTACACATAACAAGGCAGTTAGAGTGGAGGGACCTTCAGGAAGCAAGAGAAGAGCAGACAAATGTAGAGGTAAGGAGGGACTCATTCTTTATAACTAAAGGATATAGGAATATCTGTTGTGTGTGTGCTAGTCGTTCAGTCACATCCTACTCTTTGGGACCCCATGGACTGTAGCCCACCAAGCTCCTCTGTCCTTGGGATTCTCCAGGCAAGAATACTAGAGTGGTTTGCCATTCCCTTCTCCAGGGGATCTTCCTGATCCTGGGATTAAACCCAGGTCTCTCATATTAGAGGAAGATTCTTGATGTCCCAGTTACCAGGGAAGCCAAGGAACATTGGTAAATGGGTAAATTAATCAGAATATAGACTTTGTTCTTGCATTTAATCTTTCCAGAGCTATCATAACCATGAGACATGATTAATTTAGGCTTATTAATTCTTAATGATAAATAGATAATCTGGAACATGGGTCATTTTTGTGGGCTCAGACATAAGAAGCTGATAGAAAATGAAGGCTTGGAGGGACATGTTCCTTAAAAGAAATCAAATATAGAACTATAAATGAAAGACAGCTGATCAGGGGATTACAGAAATGTTTAAGAAGATAAATTCAAAGTAAGCAAAGAAATTTAATCATACTCAATTCACTGATAATTGAATTTTTTCTGAAAGCTTTTGATCTTATGTGTTATATGAAAGTTATCTGGTCAAAATCATAACCCATTAACCATTATATATTTTGAATCAAAAAAATTCTCAAACATATATTAAAGAAATATTAGTAAAGCTGTTAAAATAAGGTTAGGTTATTTCATTCTTTCATAGACTTTTGAGTAAAATTGCTTTATGTCAGTAAACTCATGAACAGCTAACACTATACTGAGTGTCAACAAATAGGGCAGCAATGCAGGAAGCAGCTGTGGTTCGTGGTGCTTAACCTCAAATGAAAGAAACAAGTCAGCCAGAATCACTTTAATGCAGGAAGTCTGCATCAGTTGCTGTGTATTTTAGGATAAATTGGTCACTAAACTAACTGTAGGTTAGCACCCCAATGACTCATTTTATGGTCAATTCATACATCATTGACTCTAACAGTAGTAAAGTTTTTCTGTCTCAAAGATAATTAGGGATAGAATAGGAATCCTTTAAGAACTATCAGGGTATCTGACTTTTTCAAGAGGAAGAAGCAACATTTGAGCATGGTCTGACAAGTACAGATAGTGGGATGGCAAGTGGGAAGTACATAAGTGAGTACAGGGTTGATAGGATGGAGTGATTATAGGTGGTAACAAAAAGTTACTGAGGTAAACTTGGGGATAGTGAGGCTTACTTGTCAAAAGTTGGAAACTGGTTCTGCTCTTATCAGATATCTGAAGAGCACTGTCAGTTCTTCATATCAACCTAACTCAACTCTTATCAAACACCAACTCTTCTTAATATTTTTGTTTTATATATTCTGCAGTGCTTTCTATCTGGACCATCTGTAACAGCACCTGGCCAATGTCAAAATCCCACATCCATTTGGTGCTGGAACCATCTGCAATGGGTGGACATCTCAGGGATAGCCTTTCATGCTTTTCTCTTATTTCTGTAATACAGAATTTCTTCATCTTTTATATGTTTGTCTGTGATCAAGTTTTTGTGTTCATTCTCCAATAAAACCAAGATCTGTATTATTTGGAGGCATAGCATCAATTTATTCAATTTGAATTGAAGAAGAAAGCTGCTATCAATTTTAATATCGTTAATGAAGGTGTGGAGAAAGACAATTTGTAGCCCTTAAGTGAGGGATTTGTTAGCCAGCCGTCAAACCACAAGAGACCAGCAGGTTTTAGTTATGTCATCTTGGGTTCACCCACACCGATTATCCCTGAAATCATTACCACAACTTTCAGACAGCTCCTTACTCCTCTCTTCCCTAAAAGGCTAAATAAGAGACATTTATATACACCAGTTTTCTTTGTATAAGTTGAGTTCCTTTTCTACTGTTTTCATCAATTAAAAAAATGTCTAAAGTCTACTTAAATATAGACATGCTCCTTTGCCAACAAATTCAGTTTTTAAATGTTTTTAATTAAATGTAATCAAAATAAATCTTTTTAATTTCTCTTAAATAAATATTTTAAATATTTGACTCTTCCTTTCAATGAAGGAATTCTGGAAAGAAAAAATCTAAACCTATAATGTTCTTTTATTACATGCATGCATGCATGCTAACAGTCTTATCCTACTTTTTGAGATATTATGGACTGTGGCCCACCAGTCCCCTCTGTACATGAAGTTCTACAGGCAAGAATATGGGAGTGGGTTGCCATGCCCTCCTCCAGGGGATCTTACTGACCCAAGGAATAAACCCCCAGCTCCTGAATTGGAGAAGGAAATGGCAACCCACTCCAGTGTTGTTGTCTGGAGAATCCCAGGGACGGGGGAGCCTGGTTGGCTGCCGTCTTTGGGGTCCCACAGAGTCTGCCATGACTGATGCGACTCGGCAGCAGCAGCAGCAGTAGCTCCTGCATTGCAGACGGATACTTTACAGCTGAACCAACAGGGAAGCCCAGTCAATCTCTCTCTGTCTCCAAATCCATCAATAAATCTATCTATCCATCTACATCCTATGGGTTCTGCTACTCTGGAAAATCTTCACTAATCCAGTGGTTTAAAAAAACTCAATTGGAAGTTAAAAGTTATAGTAAGGTTCTGATAAATAGCTGTAACTCTTATTTTATGAATTGATGTGCTCAGTTGCTAAGTTATGTCCTACCGTTTGTGACCCCAAGGACCATAGCCCACCAATCTTAGACTCTGTCCATGGGATTTATCTGGCAAGAATACTGGAATGGGTTCATAACTCCCAGAAGAATAGAATATTGGATCAGAGAATAGTAATACTTTCATTTATGTGCAAGGCTGATGCACATGATGCCAAATTTATACTTTATTTGTAATGGGCACAATTTTTAATTCAAAAAGTCTTAAAGAGTATATTAATAAAGGTAACGACCTTTGTCATAAGTGATATTAACACGGTTATAAGATATAAGGTTCATATGAAAAGTGTTTTGTATCAATAATTGTTATATAATAATTCTTGTTACCGGAAAAAATAACTGGAAAGTAAAAAATAATTAGTAATTGAGAATAAAAACATGTTACATTAAGATACATTTCTTTGTACCATAAAATAAAACACAAAGTTCTGTACTGAAAATTACAAACATTGTTGAGAGACAGTAGACAAGAACTAAAGCAACAGAGAGCTATGTCACCTATATATATTGGAATATTGTTAAGATGTCAGTTCCTTTAAATTTAACCTGTAAGAATCCTAACACATATTTTGCCAATAATTCAGAAACTGATTCTATATTTTATAAGGAAACTCAAGGTGATGGATCCAAAGTAACCTTTAAAAAGTATAAATTTTGAGTATTACAATATCTTCAATTAGTACTCAATATAAAACTATAATAATCAAGACATTTGGGGATCATCACGGATATAAGGTTAGATTACTGATTCAGAATGGGACTCTTGGAAGAAAACCCACTCTTGTACGATCAGCTGATATTCTACAAAGTTGATGAGAAAAGGCAAACATAAACTAAGCAGTAGAAAATGAATGTCTTCCTCTGCAGTGGTGGGAATAGTATTGTTACATATTTATCTAAACCTTTATCATTTGTCATTTTATGATCATTTATCATTTATCTAAACCTTTATCACTTATCATTTTTAACGACTAAAGGATATAGGAGCATGGGTAAATGTGTTACTTGATTGGAATAGAGCCTTTTTCTTCTTTATTCACAGCTACCATTACCATAAGATCTGGCTAATTTAGCCTCATCAATTCTTAATGAAATAGATAATCTGGAATACTTGCATCATTTTTTGTGAACCCAGACATAAGAAATTAACAGTGAAGGGGTAAAAGAGTGAAAGGGTGAATATGTTCCTTAAAAGGAGTTAAACATAGAATTAGAAACGGAAGGCAGAGGGCTGACATTGGGACACCAGAGGTAACTCAACAGAGGCTACAGAGAAACTAAGGAAATTTTCATTATTTCTCAAATTCACTGAGAACTAACTTTTCTGAGAACCTGGGTTCATGCCTTATGTTAATGTTCTTTTCTAATTGAAAGCATCAGTTGTTAAATATTATGTAATTAGAATCAGGAAATTCTCAAAACAGTACATTAGAAGACATGTTCGTAATTCTGTAAATATAAACTTAGGTAATCTCTCAGAGATTCTCCTCTAAAGTTTCTGTAATCAGTAATCTCACGATAAAATAACATGTATACTATCATGTAAGAAACGAATCGCCATTCTAGGTTCGATGCAGGATACAGGAGGCTTGGGGCTGGTGCACTGGGATGACCCAGAAAGATGGAATGGGGAGGGGGGTTCAGGACTGGGAACTCATGTACACCCGTGGCAGATTCATGTTGATGTATGGCTAAACCAATACAGTATTGTAAAGTAAAATGAAAAATAAATTAAAAAGAAAAAAAAATCCTATATTGAAAGTCAACAGATAGGGCGGTAATGCAGGAAGAAGTTGTGATTCATGATGTTAAATCTCAAGTAAAAGAATGAAGAGATAATTTTAATGTAGAATCCCTATATCTGTTTTCATATTTAGAATAGACTAGTCATTAAAGTAAGCTATTGAATACTCAGGTTTTCTCCCCAATGACTAATTTTATGATCAAGCTGTACATCACTGACTCTAATAGTAGTCAAACTTTCTTTCTTATATAATCACACAAAAAGGATAATAAGAATTAGAATAGGAGTCCTTTGAGAACTAACACGGTGTCTGACTTTTTCAAGAGGAAGGAGCAACATTTGAGCATGATCAGACAAGTAGAGAGAAGGTATCAGTTGGGAAGTCCATGAGTGAGTAAAGGTTGATGAGATGGGGTGATTATTATTTTAAAAGCTGATAATGAAAAGTTATGGAGATAAACTCGAGATAGTGAGACTCACTTGACAATTGGTGAGAGCTGGTTCTGCTCTTACCAGATGCCTGAAGCATGCAGTCAGCTTCATATCACTATCACCTATGGTTTAGAATTCTTAATTCTTCTTATTCTTTTCCATTATGAGTCCTGAAATGCCCCTTGTTTCTATCTGCGCCTTCTGTAACAGCACCCAGTCAGTGTCAGGAGCTCTAAATCATATGGTGCTGGGCCATCTGCAATGGATGGATATCAGTGAGATAAATCTACCATGCCTTTCTGTTGTCTGTGCATTACAGACATTCTTCATCTTTTATAAGTCTATGTGAGATCATGCTTTTGAGTTCATTCTCTAACAAAACTCAAAATCTGTATTATTCTGGAGCATAGCCTCAGTTTATTCAGCTTAAATAGAAGAAAGTTTCCAGCCACCCATTTTAATGTTTCCTAATGGATTTGTGGAGGAGTTATGAACACAAAATGGGGGATTTATTAGATACTAGCTAAACCACAAGGGGTCCTGCAAGTTTTGATTATACCCTCTTGGGTTCAACCACACTAATATCCCTGAAATCCTTAGTACAATTTCCTTGTTCTTTTTTGTTGTTGTTGTTTTGTTTTGTTTTCCCACAGGCTAAATATGGAAATAATTATATACACCAATTTCTTTTTTAAGACTGAGTTCCTCTTCTTCTGTTCTCATTGACAAATAAGTCAAAAGTCTACTTAAATGTAAATATGCTCTGGAGCCAAAAATTCTATTAAATAAATATCCCATGAGCCTTCCTTTCAGTGAGGCAATTCTGATGTTATATGTTCTATCTGCTATTAAAACTGGGGCATTGAACACCCCTACTATTTTTGTGTTGCTATTTATTTCTCCTTTTAGTAACATTAATGTTTGCTTCATATATTTGGCACTCTAATGTTTATATTTTCATATGAATTCAACCTTTAAATATTGCATGATATCTTTTCTTTCTGTGACAACTTTGTTTTTTTGTTTTGTTTTGTTTTGTTTTTTTGGCAGCATCATGGAGCTTGCAGAATCCTAGTGTCCTGACCTGACCCACAGCAGTGAAAACACTGAGTCCTAAGCCCTGACCTGCCAGGGAATTCCCAGTGACAGTTTAATTAAAAGCCTATTTGACTAATAGAACTACATCTACTACTCCCTCTTTGGTTTACCACTGGCTTGAGATTTCTTCTTCTATTTCTTCACTTTCAGCCTCTACATGTGTTTTAAGTCTTAAATCCTATGGCATTCTTGTAGACAACATATACTTTAATTTTCATTTAGTTACTTATATTTCTTACATATGACTCATTTTTAATTATTTAGTAGTATTATTATTACTCATTCTCTCACTGGATTTTTTCATGTCTTTTGCTGTTGTTGTTCAGTCCTCAGTCACGTCCTACTCCTTGTGACTCCATGGGCTGCAGAACGCCAGGCTTCCCTGTCCTTCACCGTCTTCCAGAGCTTGCTCAAACTCACGTCCATAGAGTCAGTGCTGCCATCCAACCATCTCATCCTCTGTTGTCCCCTACTCCTCTTGCCTTCAATCTTTCCCAGCATCAGGGTCTTTTCTAATGAACCGGCTCTTCGCATCTGGTGGCCAAACTATTGGAGCTTCAGCTTCAGCAACAGTTCTTCCAATGAATATTCAGGACTGATTTCCTTTAGGATTTACTGGTTTGATCTTCTTGCTGTTCAAGGGATGCTCAAGAGTCTTTTCCAACTCCACAGCTCAAAAGCATCAATTCTTTGGCACTCAGTGTTCTTTATGGTCCAACTCTCACATGGCAATGGCAGTCCACTCCAGTACTCTTGCCTGGAAAATCCCATGGGCGGAGGAGCCTGGTAGGCTGCAGTCCATGGGGTTGCTAAGAGTCGGACACAATTGAGCGACTTCACTTTCACTTTCTCACATCTATACATGACTCTTGAAAAAACCATAGCTTCGACTATACATACGTTTTTCAGCAAAGTAATGTCTCTGCTTTTTAATACACTGTTTAGGTTTGTCATAGCTTTTCTTCCAAGGAGCAAGCATCTTTTAATTTCATGGTTGCAGATACATCTGCAGTGATATTGGAGCCCAAGAAAATAAAGACTGTCACTCAACAAAATTCATGTTTGCAAAATTTTACTAAACTCAGATACATTGTGGCTCAAATTTATTTCTGCATTATTTAACAAGATACCATTCCAATTTTTTTTCTACCTCTGAATCTTAATATTGTGCTCTCTTCATTTTATTGTAATGGGATGTTTTCTTGGGTAACTTCTTTCTTGAACTGTACATCAGTCTAAAATTAGAGACCAGATTCTTTCCCTGTGTACTTGTTTTTTCTTAAAAATTGTTATGTGTCCTCAGTGTTAAAGGTTGATTGAAAAAAATTTAAACCTGATCACTACTGGTGCAGCATCCTGGGTGAAGATTAAAGTGCATGGACAGAGGAACAGCAAAGAGTGAAGAAATATTTGAAGTGTTTGTTTAGCAGTCAATTTATCACATGGCAGGTTTGATTGAGGGCCATAGTTTATTTTAAGATGATATACTGATTCATTCAAAGCACCATCTTTGTTTACATTAATAATATTGGAATAAGCCCTCTAGTATGCTGATTTTGTGTAAGATAACATTACATGTTACTTTAAAGTCTCCAGACTAGTTACTCTTTAATACCATTGATAAACACTGGAGAAATGTTTAAATTGTTTATCATACAACGTCATTTTTACTGAAGTTCTAAGAAGTCTGATGCATTATCCNCATATAGTTTTTATGTTGATGATATGTGGTATTATTGATTTTATATCATTTATATATATATATATATATATGTATATATATATTCCAGAAAAAGTACCTAGATATACATTGTAAGGACTGATGCTGAAGCTGACGCTCCTTACTTTGGCTTGCTGATGCAAAGAGCCAACTCACTGGAAAAGACCCTGATGCTGGGAAAGATTGAGGGCAAGAGGAGAAGTGTATGACAGAGGATGAGATGGTTGGATGGCATCACCGACTCAATGGACATGAGTTAGAGCAAACTCCAGGAGACAGTGAAGGACTGAGAAGCCTGGCATGCTGCAGTTCATGGGACTGCAAAAGGTCAGACATGACTTAGCAACTGAACAACAACAACAACAAAACAAAAGTAGATGCTGTTAAAAATTGTTAAAATATAGATTCAGAAACAAATATTAGAAAACAAGATATGACCAAAAGATAACTATGAGTTGTTTTAATATATTTGAAAATATGAATATGTGACATGGTCCTTGGGAGTTACCTAGAACAAGTGTCTTCTGCAATTTACTTATTTATGTAGGTCTGGAGAAAAGCTCTAGATTTCAAGGGACAGGCCAAGACAGAAGAAGAAATGAAACAATTTGAAATCACAATTCAAGAGAATTTTATTCTTTGTAAGAGTATTAAACCAAATTTCTTAAGTATTTGATGATTTGTTAAATATTTCCTCAATTATGAGCATCTGAGAGTTAACATATTTTTTTCAGGTATAGAAATTTTATATTTGGGTTTTAGCACATGAATGTTGCTATTTAAACTAACATAAATTCTCTTTAGAAGGATCCTCTAGTGATCAAGATGTTTGGAGGACACAAATATTGTTAGCACATGGTCACAGATTTGTTTGATCTTCACTCTATAGATGATTGGGTTGAGAAAAGGTGGAACTAACAGGTAAAGGTTAGATAAAAGGATATGAACGTATGGTGGTATATGAGAACCAAACCTATGTGTGAAGAAAGAGAAGAAGCCAAGGATCAGAACTGAAGGATGATAGAAGTGTGGGCAATGTATGTATTAAAGGCTTTGAATCTTGCCTTCTGGGGCAGTTGAAAGACAGTGATAAAGATCTGAACATAGGACAGAATAATAAAAATTATGTCAAATCCTAAGATAGAGAAGGCAACAAATAGACCATATATCTTGGTGATCCGTGTATCTTCAGTAGGCAGCTTCATAATGGCCATGTGCTTACAATAAGTGTGGGAGATGACTGTGGTTTGGTAGAATTTAAGATGACATTTAATAAGTACCAGCCATGGTGCTACAAGTAAGGCAGCCCTGAGTGTCACCTCAACTCCAGTGTGAGTCAAAAGTTGTCCTGAGAAGACAGGGACATGTCTCGAGTGGTTACAGATGGCGACATAGTGATCTAGGGCCATCGCCAGCAAGACACCTGATTCAACACCCTGAAAGGAATGAATAAGCCACATTTGCAGAAGATATGCTTCAAAAGAAATTTCTGTCAAATGAAGCCAAAAGATGCCTAATATTTAGGGGAGAATACAGGTGGCTAAGTGCAATGTCTGTGGCCCCCAACATGGCCAAAAACATGTACATGGGTTTACGCAGGCTGTTTTTATGTTTGATTATCATTATAATTAGGGAATTCCCAATCACGGCTACAAGATACATGACACACAATGGAATCCCAATCCAAAACTACACTGACTCCAGGCCAGGAATCCCGGTGAGTGTTAATATAGAAGGCATGAAGACATTGGATATGAGCATGTTGATTTGATTAGTAGAATCAAGGAGTGGAATGTTGTGTCATCTTCTGATTCCTGTCAAAAGTTTATTAAGTCAAAGAAGAAATTCATTTATTTTAGCTAAATATACTTTAGATTTGGGTGATACCACTTTATCCTTTTTCTATTATTTAAATATACATGACAGATAACATTTTGTAAGTTTAATGTGCATGATACAGTGACTTGATACATTCATGTATTGGAATATGATTGCCACTGTAGTGTAGGTAGCATCTCTACTATGTCACATAATTATATTTTCTTTTTCATGGTGATAATAAATAGATTCTTAGCATGTTTGATGTTTATAGTATAATAATGTCTATAAAACTATACCATGCATTAGATCTTCAGGTCTTATTTATCTACTTGTTTATCTGCATGTTTGTAACCTGAAACAATATGCCCACTGTTCTCTGAGCACTCATTTCCAGGTAACCACCATTTTACTCTTTGAGTTCATCTGTTTAAAGACTTTGCATATAAATCTTATGATGTAGTATTTGTCACTCTTTGTCTGACTTATCTGACTTAACATAGTATCTCTAATGTCTATTATTATTATAACAAATGGCAGGAGTTTCTTCTTCCTGATGGCTAGACAAATTAATTATCCAGGAAATGCAAATCAAAATTACCATGAGAGATCACTTTGCTAAAGATCTTCCATCAATAGACAACAGAGAGCAAGTGTTGATGAAGATATGGAGAATAGGGAACATTTGCTCACTGTTAGTGGGAACATAAATTTTTCAACCTATGGAAAACAATTATGAAGTTCATAAAAAAATTCAGAAAAGGGTCTACTGTATGATCCAATATTTCCACATTTGTTTGTATGTCCAAAGGAAGTAAAAATATGATAGTGAAGAGATATATGCAGACCCAGCTCATCTATGTTTATTGTAGTATTATTTTCAATAGTCAAGAGGTGGAAACAACCTTAGTACCCGTGAATGAATAAATGATAAAGAAGATAAACAAGATGAAATATGCAACTTATTGTTTCCAGTCTAACTACTGCCCTTTAACCTTCTATCTGCTGCTTAGAGACTGGGATTCAAACTTGGCATATAACATTTATTTATATATACACACACATAAATATATATAGATATAGATATATTACATGTTATATATTTTTTGAAGGCATTTTGCAGATACATTTATTTTTTTTAACATAAATTTATTTAATTGGAGGCTAATTACTTTACAATATTGTATTGGTTTTGCCATACATCAACATGAATCCACCACAGGTATACACATGTTCCCCATCCTGAAACCCCTCCTTCCTCCCTCCACGTACCATCTCTCTGGGTCGTCCCAGTGCACCAGCCCCAAGCACCCTGTATCCTGCATCGAACCTGAACTGGCGATTCATTTCATATATGATATTATACATGTTTCAGTGCCATTCTCCCAAATCATCCCACCCTCTCCCTCTCCCACAGAGTCCAAAAGACTATTCTATACATCTGTGTCTCTTTTGCTGTCTCACATACATGTTATATATAAATATATATCTTTATATATAAAGATCTTTAAGAATTTTAAAATACTTTATCTTCTTTACCTTATTAACTGATATTTTTCTAGAGCTAAGTCTCAGTCACAGCAAAATTGGCATTTTAAATCAGATTTTGTGTTGTGGATTTTCTGTTTTGTGGAAGTTTAAGCAGTATCCTTAGCTCCTACCTACAAGATGTTGATTGCTTTCTCTTGTAATAATGACCAAATATATATCATGTATTGCCAAGTATCCCCTAGATATGGAAGGTGGGGCATACCACTCCTGGTTGCTAACCATTATTCTAGAGTCTTACATTGGGGAAAATAGCCTTTAACTGAATAAGAATGAATATTTATGTACCTTTTATCAAAATGGGCAGAATAAATCTGAATATTAAGGTGAATAATTTTTCAGTAAATAGTAGCCAGATAAAGGAGATGAAGAAGGGCACTCCAGAAAAGAAAGAATTAGTACAAAATTACATAAATGAGATATATGGTGAAATTGTGAATCAATAGTTTTCACTGAAAAATTGTGTCCTAAGCAGAAATGATGATTGTGGAAGATATTGAAAAGGGAAGAATATAAAACGTAAAGGTACTATTTTAAAGCAAATAATTTCAAAATCTCAGGTGGCAAAACAGCCCTTCTGCCTTTTAAAAATTCAATAAGATAGCCACTTGATAAATAGCTTCCATTTTTGAATTCATAGGCTGTGGAAACCACATTACCTCATGTGCAACATAAACCCTGAAACACTAGTGTTACTTATGACTCCAGTTCTACTTAGCCTGATTACAAGAACCTAAACTTTAAAGTATTTGGGGGGTTGTCTAAAATCAAACCAGTTAGACTTGTTTATTTTGCTTGTAAATTTTATTTTAATCAGAATTTGATGAATCCCTCCATAGAGTATCCTTTAGCTACTGTTCAAGCACTCTGTTAATTCTTCCTTGTGAAGTCAGCTCAGTCGTGTCTGACTCTTTGTGACCCCATGGACTATAGCTCACCAGGCTCTTCCATCCATAGAATTTTCTAGGCAAGAGTTTGTCTTTAAATCAGATACAATCAGCTTGGACCAGTAGGTTCTCAGACTCTGATGCATAATTTAATGTAAAAGGCTCCTCATGAAAGAAAATAGAGAAAAAGATACATTTGTCATCAATAAGAATAATATACTTACATATTTATCTATGTTATTTCTTCTGTATAAGACTGGATGACTTTTCAAAAAAATGTAAAATAAGAGCAAGAAAAGATCATTCAAATGCACATATTTTTGAGAAGCCTGGGTCAAAGTTTCTTGGTTTGCCTATATTTTGCCTATATTTATTCACCTGAAATCTTAAAGATGGTTGTATTCTCAACATAGTTTCAACTCTGAAATACATATTAGTACAGAAGGAGGAATCTTTAGGATTTAAGAAAATCAGCAGCAGAAATAATAGGGACAGGAGGACTCATTCTTGATAACTACTGGATATGGGAAAATGAGTACATGGGTAACTTGGCCAAATTGTGGCTAATT